>WSUI01000635.1:0-20126 GCA_019633595.1 Tulasnella sp. UAMH 9824
GCAGCCGCCGAAGAGATAAGGGAGCGTGCGGATGTGGGCAGTAGGCCTTGTACAGCGATCGCGAAAGAGCGGACGGGGAAGACAGAAAAGAAGACAACCCCCCTAGCGAAGCCCTGTTTAAGTCCTCCTGCGTGAGCGTGGTATTTAAGGTCCCAAGTTAGTCGCCGGTCCCTGACCTCCCCTCCGAATAGGGGTGGTCGGTCATGCTGATGACGCAACCCTGATTGAATCCTGTTTGTGTCTGGGAAGCCGTGGATTTTCGACTCTTTCCCGTACATCTGCCCCGTCACAGCCCCTATGACTTAGATATTTTGCAGAGACCTTCTTTAGCTTCTTGAATATACGAATCATCACATTATAGCTTTTTTTTATGAAGGGAAAGGGGAGAACTGACGGAAATGCGCAGACGAGTCCAGAATGCTGGTGTAACCGTGTATCAGGGTTCGGTTTTTCCGCGGAAAACGTCACGCTTCATCACATTTCTGTCACAAGGAGTCACGCCACTAGGCTCTGTCGCACAAACACAAGCCGAGCGAAGGATTACGGGAGCCGACACATGCGGGAATAAAATATACAGAATACAAAGGTTAACTAGAGACCTGCCATACGTGGAAGCGTGCTACGTTACTGTGAAGTGAAACTTGGGCCTGAAGGGCTTGGATGACCGATGAGGATGTTCGTGTCGTCGCAGCCTAAAGTGGAATGTTACATTGTAACACGCGCTGCCTGCCATGTCACGCCTCTCCCCCCCCCGATCTTCGTTCTCCCATTCGCGCCCCCGATAATGCATCGGAAAATTTGATAACAGATATATAGTGATAGTAATTGTCATAGGGCACTTCTTTTCTCTGCGAGGCTTGTGGGTCTTGTGACGTGAATGGGGTTTGGCGAGAGCCGAGCTTCCGTGGACCACTATTTCACCTATATCTCCCCAACGAGAAGGGTCTGAACATCGAAACTTTAACTGTCTACTGGAGTACATATTCTTTGAATTCTGGGGCAAAAATAAGAGCATATTTTCTGCGAAATGAGGGAGAAATGCGCGATACACGGTTACAGGGGCATACACGGCTTCCCAGACACAAACAGTATGCAATATTCGGGACCGCTTACTGCCTTCGGTGTCTTATGGAACAAATCCTGCCGGCTCTCACCATGCCAAATAGCCTACTTCAAAATCACTTTGAAGCGTAACCCCGAGATGGCACCCCTTCTTTTCTGAAAAAGTCATGAATGTGTCATAGTCAGACTCTGTCAGGAAGGTCTGAAAAGTATTTGCTTATCTTATTGCCCAGAAGCCGAAGGACTGCCTTGTTGCTATGGGTCTGAGGAAATAGGTCGGTTATATCATCAGGGATGCCAGATTAGTGACAGGAGGAGTGGGCACCTCGTAGAATCAAAAGCGCCGTGGTCCTACGTCCCACGGTTGGTTCATGTCTCGGAGTTTCCATGCGCCCATCCTCGCGTGCTGACATATTGGAGTCAGCCAGCATTACTATAAGGGTAAGTGACAACGTCCGGGTATCCCCACTATGTACTCACCTGTTGTGTACCTGGTTTATGAGCCACATATTCGTTCCTCTTCGCAACGCCCAACAAATTCTGCGCCTTCGCCAATGCCTTCTGGCGTAAGCTGGGCATCGTTAGTATTGGCAATATGGCTGAGCATAGGTGCAAAATAACGACCTCTTGGGTTGGTGGCTGCTGCTATGATCCACGTTTGCAGGGCTCTCGGGTGGCATTTAGAGAGTGATGAGGCGCGCTATCACTACGTACCCCACGAAAGCTGCGCGTGTACAGAGTCTCATATCTGTGTAGAATGGCCTCACTTCCGGCCAAGGACGAGCGTCTCGGCGGCGACAGCCGTCGAACGCGAGGCATTCGCCCGGTCACCTAAGAATTACACTTATGTCGGCTGCCCCTTCAAGCAAGGGCCGATCTGTATGTGGAACGAAGACCTTGCCAATATAAGCGCCAACGCGACCGGCGAGGAACCCCCTTGTCGCTCTCCATGCGACGTTGCAAATATACTAATCCGGTGTATGAGGCTTCTAGGTCCCGATCCGCTTCGATATTCATGGCCCGGGTAACATGAAGACTGACTAAAAGCTGAACCCCCTAACACCTTTCATCCGCCGTCTCGTACTTTCCTCGGGCCATTGCTGGAGTATTTCTGCCCTCTGATATCCTTTTTGTCTCCGAGGTTACTTAAGAGACCCTCGTTGTGAACCATTCGCTAGCACTCCACATGCCATGCACGCCCCCAGGATACCTTGCCTATTCCGTCATCGGGTATGATGGACGGAACCGTGGCTTCCATAGCGAGAGACCTCCTGAGACAGGATTGCTATGCTCAAGAAGCCAGATAGGCCGCGAAATGGCTCGGTTACATCCGAGCCAATGCACGAGTTGCCTCCAGCCGGCCACCGAGGGTTCTGCTTTGACCTCGTTATCAAAAGTCGCCAACCCTCTAGCTCTTAAAATCACGTGAAGAAACGCTTGTTCAAATGGCGTGGACGGACGGAGCGACTAACAGGTCGGAGAAACCTAGCTGCCCGAGTTTCTGTCATCTCTCGTGGGCCAATTTTTAGGTAAATCAGTTTATAAGCAATCTGAAAACTCATCACGGCATGTCATCTTATGTACAAGATACCAGAAGAAACGATCACAAAACCCAAGAGAAATGTCCTCTGTTATTATACGTGATCCCACTACACCGGACTATCTCCATCACGCTTTCTCGACGGGAAGGGTTGCGTATCCATATCACCGCGTCCCATGCGCACAGCTGGGGATTCCGAGTAAGGTGTTGAAGGGGATCGTCCATGCTACAACCACAACGCACGTCAGCTCATGACAGCGGCGAATGCAAGCGATTAGAAACACTCACATCTGCCCAGCCGTCCAAATCGACCTTGACATCATTCTGATCGATAGACTCGTCTTCCTCTTCCCTGAAACTCTTCAGTCCCGGAGTCACAGGTCCTTCGACGGTCTCGATCCGTTCTGTTACGACTCCGATCGAGACGTTGGGAGTGTATGATGGCTTGGACCGAGCTGGGAAAATGACGGTGCCTCGGCCGTTGCCTGCATCTTGAAGCTGGACATTCCGGGTGAACGAAAGGGTCGGTTAGGAAGTGAAGCGCAATTCCCGAAAGTTGCCAACACTTACAGTCTGTCGCTGAACTCGTCGTGAGGCGGTGACCTTGGAGAATTCGTAGGTTCCACCATTGCCTTGAGTGTTATCATTAGTTGAGTTGAGCTTCCGACGGATTGTGAGGCGGCTAGCACCGACGCGATTGAGGGTTAGCCGCAAATGACGTGAGAGGTACTTGCGAAGAGACAAACTCACGAGTTCAACATGAACATCAACGAGCAAACGTACATGCTAGGCGTCATGCTTCCGAACCAAATGAAGGAGAGGTTTTTGCCACTCTATCGTTGTAGTTGATATGAGTAGCTAATCTTGGCACTGGGATTCTCATAAATCACGCACCATGCCTAGGTATAGTGCCATATTCAACAAGGCACAGAGTGCCGGGGGCAAGGCAGCTTCGACGGTCATCTTTCGGATTCGGCGAAGAATGTCATCGGTGCTGCTACTGAAGCTTTTGCCACTATGTCCTTCAAGCTTCAGTAGGGTGAGGCCGGTAATGGCGAAGTCCGTGACTAATAACGGCAACCCAAAATCAGCCAAAGTTGGTTTTGACGCAGGGAAAGCGAGCCACTTACGAAGATTCACAGTAAGAGCCGGGATCACTAGACGAATCCAGAATGTTAAACAATGATCTGAGGCTCCCCAACTGCGACTCACTGAATTTCTTGACGAGAGCAAAATTATACGGGTCAACGGCAATGCAATAAGCGACGAGTATGAACATCCCCAGACTAGTCGCCATTCCTATGCGATTCGAAGAAGTTAGCAAAAGAATCTTAGAGGAGAAAATCGAGGTGATAGCCAGCTTACCTGTCAGAATTCCAACAAGAACGAAAATGTTCCGGTCGTACAGCTTGTAGCATCGGTGCGCAAAGAAAATCTGAGAGGTGAAGACGGTAAGCTGGCCGACCGGCGGGCCGATCCAGCATTGCCAGGGGATCATAACGAATCGCCTAGAATTTGAATAAAGGATGAATAAGCTCGATTCATAAGCTGAATGGGCCTGAAAAAGTTGTACCTGACATCCCCATAGCTTGCAATTACAGGAGAAGCGCCTCAGAACCTTTGCGATAACTTTCAACGCACGCTTAATACTCACTGCTCAGCGAACCAGTCCCATTCGGCTGACATCATTATAGCCCAGTCAGCTCTGTACATCAACAATAATGTGCGAAGTAACGTTTAGCTGCCGAGTATTACGAAAGGTGGAGACCGGTCAGGGTCACAGCCCGTTGTTCACTCACATGAATAGCACCATGCATGCTACGACGAGGGCGAAGCGTCCCTTCGACTCGTATCCAAAGGCGGCGAAATACCTCACAAATTGGACAAGCAGGATACCCTATCACCATCGTAAAAATGTCCGCGGATGAATGGGTAAGGGGGTCGGAGACTTGGAACGAGCCAGGTGCCTGGAACGTACCATCATAAATGAGAGACTAATGAGAGCCAGAAACCTGCCAAAAACAGACCGAAAAAATTTAGCATGTGACCAAGTGAGGCGAGACGATGAACACTGACCATGGCCCGTACGAGCCGGCTGGGCTACTGAGGGTATGTTGAACAGCGAAGTCGATCAACCCATCTGGTCGACCTATGGTTGGGGTGATCATCGCCTCGGTGGTGAGATGAGAAGTGGAGAGAAGAAAGAAGGAATGTAAATGATGAAGTTGGAGCTTTTGGGGGGGGGGGGTTTCGGGTTCGAGCGAAGGTATGTACGAGGGGAAGATGCTGTACAAAGTGGCTGGCTCCTCTCCTCTCGAACAGTGGAGTTGAAAGAGCTATATACCAGACGTCGAGTGGAGGAGGGACGACGAGATGACGAAAAGACAATAATTCAATCTTTTAAACACTCGAGTCGCTCGACTTGGTACGGGGAGGTCAGGGTCGACCGAGGACCGATGCATTGGTACCAACATATTGGTCATACGCTCTCGACCCTTACAAGGGTCATCGACGCCTCGCTCATTTTCGGATTGCTTGGCGGAAAGCCATTGGGACAACCAACATTCTACACGTGCTAGCCATTCTTTTACTAGCTGAGCGTCATTTGACTAGGTCTAACGCCGGGTGTCTAAGTAGCTACTCCAGGTCTCTGTGAGATCGCATACATCGCGGTTTGATGTTCTCGACGAGTCTGTGCCTTAGACAGGCTCTTTCTGTCTCGGTTCGGCTCCGGGAGGTGAAGGGCTCGTACGGCCCAATTCAAGCCACAACAACCTGTCTCCAGCGACATGCGACCATTCAATCGCGTTCCCCTGAAACTATTCAGTCCTGCCATTTCCACCTAGGTCCGTCTGCCTCACGGCCAATAGATTTCCAATGACTCTCGTTCCGGACCTCGCTTCAAGTGGATTGGTGGGTGAGGGCCTCCCTTTCGGAAAGCTCTCAAGCATTTAAAAAACCCGAGACTTCCGACGATCCCTAATGACCTCGCTGAGACTTAGCTGATTCCTAAAGATATCTTGGTGCTTACTACGTGATGCGACGAGCTACCCGAGTTGCTTCGTCCTCGTGTATTAATTAAGAAGCCGCCGCGCGGCAAGGTTAATGTCGCTGGTTCGTACCATTCTCTCAATCCGGTCCCCTCCTATCAACGATATCTATTGGCCGAAAAGCATTCCGGGCGCTCGGCTCTGGTTCGACCGCGTCCTCGAGAGTGCAGGCCATTACTCTGTGGCGCCAAGAATACTTTGAGTATGGTTAGACGCGTTCGGTGGACCTGCGTGGATTCCAAAGTACTTGACAAAGATCCACAGAGCATCTATGGTCACCTCTCGAATTTGTATCAACCAGGAACGGAGCAGCCCGCGAGACATGCCTCATTGTGAAACTATTCGCTCCTTCTCGGGACCCAAAAGTATTGGTACCTGGGTAAGCTTCTCGGCATCACTAGCGCGTCTCACTTGCTCAAGAACCCTAGACCAAAAACGGGACTTGACGTCAACAAACCTTCCCCGAGCCGCCTTCACCTTTATCCGCCCACGGTACATCGGTAATTTCCTGAGAGCAAGTTGGCGCTCTAGTTTATCTGGGCGCTTGCCTCAGTTCAAGCCCTATCCCTCCCCGGCCTCGTGGCCATTCAATCGAGCCTTTTAGTCGAGGTAATTTAAGCAAAGTTCCCGCAGCTTCTTTGCCGCCTTCGGCCGTAGTACGTATTCAAGCTTCGGCATAGAGCAAGTCTAAGTTGAAAGAAGCGTACACCGATCCAAAAGACGGTAGTGCCGCGTGACAACGGCAGAGGACGACAAGAGAGCTAGATGCATTGTGTCTCAGGCGGCATCAATAGTGTGGAGTGTTTTCGGGTAGCTAATCGCGAAGACTAATAGGGCGGCTGGAGCTTCCTTCACTATCTTAGGCATTAATGGCGCATATCTAAATGCGTCGACGACCACGAAGGTTCGGGCATCCGTTCGGGGTGCATTGATTCCGGTCTTGGGTACGGTTGATCCTGACAGAACTTCATCTGACGCATCGTGGGGTTGATTGAATTGAGGGGAGATTACATCATCAGCTCCGAGCCCGCCGGATGGAGCGCCACAAATCCACGGTCTCCAAATGATCGTTCATTACTCTCACTTGATGACAATCCAAATCCACTCAGAGCTCCTTTATGGCTAGCTCCGGGTGTCGCCGGGTCCCCGTCGCCGTGGTATCCGGATCCCCGAACAGTTCAACCCAGCTGTGTCATTCACAACGCACGTTAGAGCAGTCCGAACTCAAGATAGGGTCAGTCGTTTTTTGAGCTAAAGGTAATTCGACGAGTTCCGGGAACTGGGCGAGGACCACCCTGTCATCAGAAACCAGCCAATAACGGCTCATTTGGCTTCGAGGGACGTCCTATAGTGGTGCAGTTGGTCTTACGGCGGGGTGATGACGTAGAGATACCTTTTGGGGTCACGAAGAGGTAGGATACACGATTTGAAGGCTCGTTATGGCGGCTACATATGTACGGATATGGACAGGAAACAACCGCAAATTTCCTATAGCGGGCTCTCTCCATCTCTATTGATTGAAAAGAACCGGGGCTTTTCTGTGTCATTCGATCCTATGCGCACAGCTGGCGATTTCGGATCCGGCTTCGAAGGGGATCGTGCCTGCTTCATTAAAAGGGTCCATCAACCGATGACGACCCACGTATGCAACGAAATTGAACGCTCACATCGGTCCAACCTTCCAAATCGACCTTGATGTCGTTCTGATCAAAAGACTTGTCCTCTTCTTCTCGAAGCTCTTCATTCCGTTAGCGGGTCCTACGACGGTCTCGATCCGCCCCATTCCGACGCCGATTGAGAGGTTAGGAGTGCTGGATGGCTCAGTTCGTCCGAAGGACTACATTACCTCGAGCGTTGCCCCCATCTTGAAGCTTAACATTCAAATGTCACATCAGTCACAGAGCAAGATGTAACTACTGCTTCTGAGAAAGACTCGCCATCTGTCGTTATACCCGTCAAGACGCTGCGTGCACCCCCTTGGCTGTACTCGCCACTGAAGGTGAGCTTCTAGTGGGGTTTAATGCGGCTTTTAACAATAAATAAGCCGTCCCGTGGCGGAATCCAGAGTCAGTACCGAACCCCATGACCAGGAGATGGAGATGCGAGCACCCGCGGCAGAGCGAGTAACAAGCTCGCGAATTCAGCTTGAACATCGATGAAGCAACATGCATGCCAGGCTTCATAGTCCCAAGTTCCCCAGAAACAAAGTCCGGAATGTGAGTGACATCCGCTCTCTTCGGCGCTTCGTCGTCCCTACACCCCCGGGGCACCTGACGGTAGGTCGTAAGGGGCCTGAGCGATAATATCCACCGTTCCCAGATAAATAGCATATTCAGTAGCACACAAATAGATAGTGACAATGCAGCTTCGACGGTCACCTTTTGGATTCGGCGAAGGATGTCGTTCCGAGTGACTACTAAAGCTTCTCCCACTACATGTCCGTGCAGCTTCCGCAGTGTGAGGCACGTGATTAAGAAGTCGGCGACCGACGGTGAAAGGGAAGTCAGCCCCAAGCAAAGAATGAAATGACGACAACGGGCGTCATACGGAGGCGGATGAAGGGAGCGAAGACCACTGCGACCACTGAAAAGGTCAAACGCGTCAACAGGGATGGCTGGCAGCAAGGGCAGCGGCTGTACTCACTGAACTTCCGAACCAGCGGGGAGCCATATGGATCAATGGACAGATGCGGCGACTACTCCGAGCATGCCAAAGCTTGTAAGCATGTTGATGGCAAAAACCTTAAGTCGAACCTTCCTTCCCTGGTTGAGCGAAATGGAAATCCAGTTCGTTTGTTCTCCCAGATCAGAATACTCGCATACACGAAGATCTTGGGATCGTAAAGTTTAAAACACCAGCACGCAAAGCGCAACTGTGAGGTGAAGGGGGTGAGTTGGCCGATTGGTGAACCTCATTAGCATTGCCAATTGCAAGGGATCACGACGAACCACCTGGGAGTTCGCAGTTATGCGACAAAGTCGGAGTGAAGACAGATCGAAGGTCAAAAGAGAAGCTTTCAAATTTTTCCTGGCGTCGCCGTAGCTGGTTACAACAGATGAGAGAATCAAGGGTGTGGCCAACCACGCGACGTGCAGGCGTTCTTACTTACTGGACCTCAAACCCATCCAATTCAGCGGACAGATTATTGACCGGTCGACCCTATCCCTATATAAATTTAGAATCCGTGGAGAAATGATCAATTTATGGGCCCTTTGAAAGTGGGTGGCAACCGGCTCCGGGCAAAGACGGCGCTTACTCACAGGGATAGCTATCACCATGCACCTCACGACGGGAGCGACTCATACGCAGAGGAAGAGAAATAACGTATAAATTGGCTGATGAATGCTCCCTGTGGTTGTCAGCGTGAGAGCTGAGTGAGTGCTAGTTTTTTGAAGGTTACATAACTGGTTCGTGGAAACAGGGTGGAAATCTACCATCATAACAAGCCAAGAACCTACCCGAAGTAATAGCGAAAAGACTCGCCCATTGATTTAAGGAGAAGTAACGAACCGCTACCGCCCATGGTCTGGAAGAGGCATCTGGTCCAGCTTGGGTTCGCTGGGCCGCCATATCGATCATGATCATCTCATCCGTGCCAATGAGGGGAGCAGTCATAACCTCGCCCGTAACCAAGAAGAACACTGTGAGACGTTATTTATAAGCCGTGGCGCATGATAGAAGCTAGCGGATCGAAAATAGACAGAAAAACACTGTTCTGAAAGTGCAAGCCGTTTCGAGGAAGAAAGTCGCGAGGAGGGTATGAGGAGACCCTTGGTGGAGGGAACCGGGAGCTTGGCTCCAAAAAAGCAACGAGAAAAACACAACAAAAACACAGTATCGAGCTCGAGGCCTACTTGCGACTATGGTGAAGTCTTCAAATACACTAGTGATGGATGCTCCAATTTGTACCGAGTGGAACCCTTAGTTGTAGCTGACATGGACGTGGTCCCAGTGGTTGGCAGTAACGCTCCCTCTGTCCTTGGGGTTCTGCCATCGCCACTCCGACCAAGGCATGGTTCTCCCGTCGACGGTCCAGGTCCAGATGCGCTGGCCCCACATGACGTACTTCACATTCAGAGATCCGTGGTTGTTCATGACCCATTCAGCGATTGGCTTGCCAGCCTCAGTCTTGACCTGCGAAGCCATTAGAACCACGAGAGAAAACCTTGCAAGTTGCAACTGGATTACTTACACCTGCAGCTCGTGAAACCATCAGATCATTAGCCTTTCCGCAGCAGTGGTCACTGGAGGGATCGCTGTCGCAGGGACAGTCGCGAATGCAGCCGATCTCGCGAACTTTGCCAGGGAACTGGGCGACAATCTTCTTTACGCCATTGATAGCCACCGCTTTGCAGCCGGACGTGGGGTCCGGAAATTTCGGCGTGGGAAAAGGACCGTCTCCGCCGCCGTCGGGCACGCAGCACTTGAAGTCGGCTGGGCCAGGGCAGAGGTTAGGCACAGTGCTGGTGCTGCATTGGTTGGTCCATTTGCAGCTGCCGCCAGACCCGCAGTTGGACTTTGTGCAGCACTTGATGTTCTCTGGGTCGTCGGGACATCTGTTGCTCACGAATTCACCGCCGGCCCTGGTGCAGTCTTGGGTGGCGATGCAGACACCAGGAGCGTTGTTTGCGCCAGTGCATCGACCGTTGATGGCTGAGACCTCGAACACTTCCTCCGAGTTGAAGATGAGGTCGGCTGACACGGTGGTTAGGGAGGTGAGGAAGACGAGAATACAGGAGTAATGCATTTGGGATGATCAGGAGAGTGAAAGCAGAAAGAATATGTTGCGAGGGGGGCTCTAGTGATTTGTTGGCGGTAAGCATTCATTTTGAGTGAAAAGTGCTATTCTTATATACACAGAATGTTCTTCTCTTCTTCCCTCTCTCTTGGCATCCTTTCGAAGTCTGCCCAAATACGACTGCTAATGCTGCTGATTAGATGGGGATAGGCGGTGGAGCGCGGTGCTTATCGTGATCGAGTCAATGCAACGTAAGGCGGGTCGAGACTTCAGTGGCTTGAAGGCTACCGGCGCTTGTTTTGTTGGAGCTTGGCGCACTCGAACTTCTGCAGGTGTCATTGACGTTGATGCGGCCGGGACCTTTATAAGCGGTATATAGCGATACGTAGCGCGTTTGAAATGCCTTGGATCCTCTACATTGGCTCCTGTATGGCAGGTGAGGGGGTCAGAAAGCCGGAGGAACCTACCAGGTCCGAATAAGAGGTGGTTGCCAAGAGTCGAGAGATCCCTTGTTCAACACAAGTACTCGCCATCAAATCACATCCGCTTGATTTGCAGAGGGGTGGGCGGACCGAAGTGCAAGAGCCCCACCCCAGGTGCCGAGAAGGTGCCAAGCGACTGCGGTACAAAGGCTTGCTTGCCTGTGTGATGCATATTTATAATAAATGGCTGTCCTATATTTGGGCTTGGCAGCTGTTGCATGCTGCTCAGCGCCGGCAGAGGCCGCAGAGCCGCGGAAATGGACTGTTCATCTAGACCAGAGAGCCTATCGGCTGGCCGTTACGGGCCAAGACGCTTGGGATAACTAAGCCTCTTTGCTGCGGGATACGCAGCTCCGGGAGAGCGTAATCGTGGGGAGCAGGTTACCTACCTAGCTGCAGTGGCTGGTTGGTCGCGGTTGGGACATTTTTTCCGTTTCAAGTCTGACCCCCGTTTTCACTCCCTGCTGTGCGTTCCGCACCAGGTAGACTTACTCTTGGACATGTGATGGCTCCGTCATAAGGGATAAACAGAGGGATCTGAGATTTGGAAAACCCCTTGCTGGCTCGGAATGCTCCAACGTGCACTGTGTATGGCCAGTTGAACAAAGCAAAGAAGAGTGGGTTGAACTATTCGGGATTCCGTACACTACTCCAATGGTGACCCGGGGAACTCCGGAGCTAGCTATAAAGAAGCTTCCAAAGGAGTTGGATTGTTCCCAGAACCCGGCATGGTAAGGTGATCGGTCCGTCAGCAGTAATCCGCATCCATTTAGGCGCCCACAGCCTCCGGCGTGAGCCTCTTTTGTCATCCATATTACCCTCTTTGCCGAGCAAGCGCTTGTAACTCCATCGTGACCTCTTGGCAAGATATGGCCCGTGACTTTACTATTTCAACTTACCCGGTCCTGGGGAATCCCGCGCGAATCTGTGGTCGTGGCAATATCTAAAGTTGAAAGAAGCGTGCCGCACGCGGCAGCGATCCAAAGACGGGAGTGCCGCGTGACAACGGCAGAAGACGGAAGAGAACAACATGCATCGTGTTTCAGACAACATCAATAGCGTGGAGCATTTTCTAAATGCGACGGCGAGCAAGTCCTCCGAGCGTCCTTCACTGTCTAAGGTATTTATGGCGCATATCTAAATGTGTCGACAGCCATGGAGGCTCGGCCATTTGTTCGGGGCTCATTGGGTTCGGCCTGGTGTGCGGGTTATCCTGACAGAATTACAAGTGAGGCATAATTGGTGTCCGTTGAGTTGAGGGAAATCGGCATCATCAGCTCCGTCCCCCGCCGGATGCAGCGCTGCACATCCACGGTCTCCAAAATGAACGCTCGTTACCCTCAATTAAAGACAACCTAAATAAACCGAGAGTTCTTTCTGGCTAGCTCCGGATGTCGCCGGGTCACAGTGGCCGTGTTTTACGGAACCCCGAACAATTCAACCCCACTCTTAGCCTTGTTCGGTTTGCCATCTATCACGCACGTCAGACCCTTCTAGATCGGAGGTAGGGTTGGTCCCTTTTAGGATGAAGGCAATTCAACGGGAACTCTGAGGACAGTGAGAGCGTGGATGTCAGCGAAACCCAGCCATCATTGAGGAGGCGGGAGGCCCATTTGGCTTCGAAGGACATCTTCATCGTGGCGCAGCTGTCTTACGACCTGTGGATAACATGAAAATACCTTGGGGGGTCACGAAGAGGCAATATATACAATCTTAAGGTTCCTCATGACGTGCTATATGTATACGAATATGGACTAGAAACGACAGCTCGTACGGCATCTCCTATACCGGGCTCTCTCCATCTTTCTTCGTTGAAGAGAACTGTGGCCGTTCCGCATCATTGCGTTCTATACGTACAGCTGGCGACTCCGTATACGGCTTTGAAGGGGATTGTCTCTGCTTCATGAACAGGTCCGTCAGCCGAAGGCGACCCGCATTTGCAACGAAATCGAGCTACTCACATCGGCCCAACCTTCCAAATCGACCTTGACGTCGTTCTGATCGATAGACTCGTCTTCTTCGCCTCCGAAGCTCGCTCCGTTAGTGGGTCCTTCGACGGTCTCGATTCGCTCCGTAACGACGCCGATTGAGAGATTAGGAGTGTAGGCAGGCTTAGTCCGCGCGGGGAAGACGACATTGCCTCGACTGTTGCCTCCGCCCTGAAGCTGAAAGTTTAAAGTTCACGTAGGTAACGGAACGAGATGCGGGTGTTGCTTCTGAGAGGACTCACCGTCTGGCGTTGAACCCGTCGTGACGCCGTGACCCTGGAGAACTCGTAGGTTCCAGCACCACCTTGGCTGTGCTCCCCACTGGAGTTGAGCTTCTGGCGGATCGTAAGGCGGCTTTTGAGAGGACACGTAACATGACCCAGAATCAGTTCCAAACTCTGCGGTTTGGCAGATGCGGAAGGCAAACTCACGAATTCAGCATGAACATCAACGAGGCAACATACATGCTAGGCGTCATAATGCCGAAAAAGGTGAAAATCAGGTTCTTGTTACCCTAGAGACACAAGCCGTGAATATGAGCGACACTCGTTCTCTTCAATGCATCGTCGGCCCTGTATCTCCCCCGGTACACCGGATGGCGGTACACCCGATGGGAGATTATAAGGCGATAATACTCACCGTTCCCAGATAAAACGACATATTCAACAGCGCACAAATAGATGGTGGCAATGCAGCTTCGACAGTCATCTTTTGGATTCGGCGAAGGACGTCGTCGGTGTTGCTACTGAAGCTTCTGCCACTGTGTCCGTTCAGCTTCCATAGCGTGAGGCCCGTAATTAAGAAGTCGGTGACTAATAGCAGAAACGGAATCAGTCCGAAGAAAGTATGAAGTGCTAGCGGATGCCATACGGAGGTTGATGAGGAGAGCAGGGACCGCTGGAAAGTTGAACGCGTCAATAGGGGTGGCTGGCAGGGAAGGGCAGCGGGGGTACTCACTGAACTTGCGAACAAATGGGAAGTTATATGGATCAATGGCAACAGATGCGGCGACTACTCCGAACATCCCCAAGCTTGCCAGCATGCCTGTTGATTCCAAAGACGTGGAGTCAGAATCCAGGTCGAATGAAATTGACATCCAGCTGGCTGCTTCTCACAAGTCAGAATGCCCCCGTACACAAAAATGTTGCGATCGTAGAGCTTGAAGCACCGGTGCGCAAAGAACAGTTGAGAGGTGAAGACGGTGAGTTGGCCGATCGGAGGACTCAACCAGCATTGCCAGGGGATCAGAACGAACCGCCTATGAGTTCATAGGACATATGTGACGAGATACGGAGTTAGGACGAACTCAAGGTCAAAAAAAGGGTGTGAAATCTCACCTGACGTCGCCGTAGCTGGTCACCACACACAAAGCAATTCAGAATGAGGGCAAGTAGGGTGGGGTATCTCGACTCACTGCGCCGCAAACCAGTCCCATTCAGCGGACAGAATTATTGCCCAGTCGACGCTGTATGGATTCAAAATCCGCGGAGAGGTGATTAATTTCTGGACCTCTCGAAAGGGGGTGGCAACCGGCCCGGGGCAATGGTCGGCATCTACTCACATGGATAGCACCATGCACGTCACGACGAGGGCGAAACGCCCTATTGACTCGTACCCAAAGGAAGAGAAGTATCGCATAAACTGACTGAGCAATACGCCCTGTTGCCATCGGCGTGAGGGCCGAGTGAGTGCCAGTTCCGTAGAAACCAGGGTGTAGACGTACCATCATAATGGAGAATGCAACAAAAGCCAAGAACCTAGCCGAAGTAATAACGAGGAGATCAGCCAGTGATTCAAGCAGAAAGAAATAACTACTACTGACCATGGTCCGTAAGATCCAGCCGGTGCAGCTTGGGTTGCCTGGGCCACCGCGTCGACCAAGGCATCTGGTCTGCCAATGACCGGAGTAATCATAGCCTCGCCCGTAAACCAAGAAGTAATGAAAGGAGAGAAAGAGTGTCGACGATGGGTTATGGGCCCTCAAGTTTCGACAAAGGCGCCACCAAAGGACTCGTGCTGAGTAGTAACGTACAAGATGGCACAGTCCGCTCGGTTTGAGCGGTGAAGCTGAATGAACTATGTACGAGATGAGAGCAGAGTGGAGGGGGACGAATCGGCGACAAAAAAAATGGGTAAAAGTGAATATAATTCAAGCTTTTAAGATGCTTGGCTGAATGTGTGAGGGGAGACATAAGGGCCTACCGAGGACCGAGGCGTCGGTATCGAGGCAATTGGTCATGCCGCCTGGACCCTGAGAGAGGGTCATCGGAGCCTCGCTTTCTGTCTGACCGCTTGGGTGAAAGTTGATGCTCGAGACAAACAGCTTGCATACATGTTAACCCAAGCTAAGAACCTGCAGCTGGTCTCTTGAGCCTTACAAGGATGATGGCCTCCATCCCAAAGGCAACGGCTAGTCCGTGGTTAGGTTAGATTAAATGCTCGAGAGGGCCAACGTCCCGAACCGCGGCTGCTTCAGTCCGGCGGTTCAGCGGCAATTGAATGCCCGTACGCGTGCCTCAGCCAACTCTTGTGCTGGTGTTGGTTCGGTTCCGGGGAGGTGCAGGTCAAGCCACAGCAATCTGTCTCGAGCGGTGGACAACCATTCAATTGCGAGCCCCTCGGTCCCTTTCACATATTCACTCCTATCGTATCCATCCCCGCGCCCATCCATGACCAATAGATTTGCAATTTTCTTTCACTTCCCGGATCTTTGTCGAAAGCTGATTGGCGAGTGAAAGTGTGCCTTTCGCGACAGGCTTGGAAAGCCCTCGCCTTCTGGTACCCCACCCTCGCTCGTCGAGAGGCGGCGAGTAACCTGAGAAGTCCGCAAACTTGGAACAGAAAGATTGTTTAAAGTTAGTCGCCTGCTATCGGACTCGTCAGTGTTCCATGCAGGCTCTCGCACTGCAAGGTTGATGCCCCATGCTGTTATTTTTTTCATTTCTGTCACGGGATCGATCGATGGGCCCGGATTATGATTGTGGATCGATCGCGACAAATGTATCCTTCTTTTTACGAGTCAACAGGAACACCAAGACAGATCTCGTACGCTCGACGGCTCGCATTGAGGTTTCACCATCCCCAGAATCGCTATAAGTAGCGAGTCCCTTTCGCGTTCGATCGATGCCACAGGCTTGGGGGCAGTATGAGCCGAAAGGAGTTTCGTGATCCGTACGTAACACGCGTTGTAATCACTAGCGCGTCTCATTCGTCCAAAGACTGCACGCTTAAAATAGGAGCTGACGTCAGCCTTGTGTCTCGAACCGCTTCATCTTTCACCCGCCAGGGTGGAGAGGGCTTGGCGAACTCCGGGAATGAGCCAGCGCCATGCTGTCCCCACTCGGGCTTTAGTTCTCCTCAGACAAGCATGCGGCCGCGAATCGGCTGAGCGCCGCGAGACACGCAGCTGAGGCAATTATGCCTTATTCCAACCTGAATCGCTAGTCATATGGAGTAGGACAGTGTCCAGGATGAATGAGTAGGAATGTGGCATAAGGAGAAAGACGATGAGAAGGGGAACTATGCCCTACAAAGGAGTCCAGACGAAAAACAAAAATACAGGTATATATTAGCGTATCTTATCATTACAGTAACAAAGCCTCTTAAAGAAGCATCGCTACATAACACGTTTCTACACAGCTTCCGAAGGTTTGGGCAGCCGTGGGGCTTCGGGCGTCCGTTGGCTGCGTATCGAGACCGACGTCGAGTAAGGTGATCCTGACCTAATTGCATTCTACCCGCAGAGATAAGAAGGAGGTTACATCATCAACTGTCTGCCCTGGCGATGCATGGCCATATAGCCAGGGTCTGAATGAACGTTCATTACTCACCTCCCACCGATCCAAATCCACTTGCAGCCCTTTGTGGCTTGACGTTGGCGTCGTCGGTTCGTCTTCCTCATCTCTCGGCCGGTACCTGCGGCCATACAGTTCTGGTCCTTCATTTCCTTCCACTCGTTCATCCACAATGCCCATCGAAGCATTGGGGGCGAAAGCAGGGCCAGACATTGTCGCGAAGACGATAGTGGTTCGACGGGATTCCTGGAGATTAGTAGGAGCAAGAATATGGTTGTCAGTGGAAACAGCCGGGCGAAGGAGAAGATTGTGGAGTGAAACGAAAGGGACCAGTGGATAAAGCCGAAAGGGGAAAGACAAGGGCGGGAAATGACGGTGTATTGAATTGAGGCCTGTACGACTAACCGTCTGCCGAGGTTTACCGTTTGAACCCAAAACGTCCGAGAGCTCGTACCCTGGACCGAGCGTTTCTCCATCGTTGGGGGAATCAAACTTTTGCCGAATGGAGCGCCGACTAGGTATAGGGTTACCGTGTTCACCAGTTTGCAATGATGGGGAAGAGGAAGGGCAGGTCGTAGCAGTCAGCGGACAGCATGCGTGGGCGATTCGGAGGGGCACATCAACTCACGAATTTAATGTAAGCAATATCGAACAGATATATAGACCAGGTATGATGATCCCAAAGGTGGAGAAAGCCATGTTTTTTGCACCCTGCAAAGCACCCAATCGTTCCCAACCGGGTTTCCAAATTTAGCAACCATCTCCGATGGACAAGAGACAGCGACGAAGAATAGAAGGGGAAGCTCACAGATCCCACGTAAATCGTCATGTTCAGCGCAGCACATATTGTCGGAGGTACGGCCGCTTCGACGGTCAAGTTCCGAAGTCTCTTAAGGACATCGTCCGTGTTGGGACTGTAGCTTTTGCCACCCCCAAGGCCCAGTTTCCACAACATGAGGCCGGCAATAGCAAGATCGGTTACTGATACGGAGGAGAGGATATCAGAATAATGAAAGGAAGGATCTAATTCGCTGTGCGACGACCTACCTAGATTTATGCAGACGGCAGGTATCACTGGATGAATGCCGGTTAAAGTTGAGCCACAAAGGCACAGGGGCCCAGGTAATGAGTTCAACATAGAGCTTACTCAATTCCTTCCCAAGCTGGGAGTTATAAGGATCTTTTCCCATAGCAACTCCGACCGCTGTGAATAGCGCCAAACTGGAAAGCATCCCTACCCGTACGCGCTACAGTCAGCTCCACGTGGTTATTTTGGCCAAGGAAAAGGGAAAAGCATGCTTACCAAATAGAATACCAGCGAAGACGAGCTTTTTATAGCGGTAGAGAGTGTAACATCGGTGCGCAAAGAACAACTGTGCTGTGAAGACAGTGACTTGGCCGATGATTGGTATCGTCCAGGCTTGCCAGGGTACCTCCGCGTACGCGCTAAAAAAGACGGTTAAAGTTGAGCGGTAGGGATAAGGAAGGTACTTTACATACCTGAAGTCTCCAAATCTGCCCGTTCGATACGCCTCATAGTCAGCCTCCACTGCGATACTTGCAGAAACGTTAGTCGTTACACACCGCGTAACAAACCACTGCCATGAAATTTGTACGATGACTATCCATTGTGTTCTGGATTTCCGTAGTGGCGATATCGTCAGGCGTTAAGTCCTTGAGGTGTGAACAGACAGCCAACCCGTCTGTGAGCGGACTTACAAGACTAACGCGATGCAAAGCACCACGACCGTGAACAATCCTCGGGACTCGAACCCGAACGTGGAGAAATACCGTGCCGCCTGAGCTGTAATGATCCCCTATGGTCGTGTTAGGGACCAAGGTCAGATTCCAGTTCGTGAAACCGAACAGCAAGTTCGAAAGGGAAAATCCAGCGCACCATCATGAGCGTCAGGCCCACGAGAGCGGCCAACCTAGATAGATAGTGGAGTCCATAAAAAACATCAGTACGTTCAACTCAACAGTGCATTAATCGCGATGGAATCCACCAAGGTCCGTAGGTCCCCACGGGGTCATTCTTATTATGTGCGATGGCATAATCGATCGCTGAAGAACTGTTGCCAGTGACTGGGTCCATTGTTGCAAATCTAGGTAGGTGGAGCGAAGACTGCTTGTGGTTTTGTTTAGCGATGAGGTGAATACCTGGAGCGCAACATGTCGGTTATTTCCCTTACCCGGAGGCGTGCGGTTAAGGTAAGTTTGCTTTAATCGGATCCTGCGCTTCGACTTTTCGACTTGTGAAGTAGGCACGCGACGAACGTTGTGTGGTTTGCATCCAAGCAGACAAGGATGCCAGCAAGGAAAGGAGAAGAGGGAGGAGAGCGAGAGCGAGGGGAGGGCTAGGCGACCAAAAGTTTTCCCGGTGTAATTGGTCGGAGATTTGAAATTCCTATTTTGGCAATCACCCCCGGTGTTTGGGTGTTGTCCACGCTTACGGCATCAATCGCCCTTGGACTAACGTCAACCGCTCATTTCCACGCCCCATCCACGGAAGCGGGACCGCTCGAGCAAATAAAGATCGAATGAATAATAATAGGTCTTAGTCCCCAAGCCTATTCATGAAAGCTCCTTCCCCCATACTGAGAAGGGATGCGCATATGAATGTCTCCTTCCTAATGTACCTAACAACGATCAACTCCATGGCCTCAGTTATTAAGGTTATGCATACGTATAGAGCGATAGGCTCTTTGTACTTCATTGTGATTTTCCTGTTTTGTCAGTTCATGGATATCAAAGGATGGTGGAGGAAACGGCGGAACGATGTGCGGAGTATTTCAATGAATGTCTAACAGAAATGGAGCTGGCGAAGGTCACCGGCAGGACTTGACTTGGGGATATAATAAGCAGATTTGAGCTCTCAGTGTCCAACGGTCGTAGGCTTAAGCTGACGTCTACTCTCCAGACGCTTCATCTTTCACCCACCATGCGGGGCTAGGTGAGCCCAGAAACCGAGTTGACACCTTTAGGGGCCTTCCCCGTTCAGGGCTTAGAATACTCTCCTCGGCAAGGGAAGATTTAGCACAACGTCAGGCACACGGGCTGGGATGATTCCGCCTTCCCCTAGCTTCGATCGGCATCACCCGCGTGATTTCGGATCGAGCAAGGTCTAAAATGAAAGATTATGGATGCGACGAAGGGAAAGAAATGGAAAGACGAAAGATGATAGAGTTAACTTGAAGGAGCCTGAGTGCGTTGGCAACGTGACAACGACATTTCAACGACATAATTTACAAAGGTTGGCATATCTCCCAATATAATATAAGGAATATCAATGAACAATCATGAGATTAGACCGTTTAACGGATCCTTCGAAGGCGTGGTGAGTGGTGGGGCTTCGGGTGTTTGTTGGCCGCGTATCGAGACCGTTGGCGAGTAGGCACTGTGTGCCCAACCGCTGGGGCTGGGAGACAGGCCATCAGTGTCAGTCGCTCCGGATACCTGCGCAATCTCGACG
>WSUI01000636.1:0-20080 GCA_019633595.1 Tulasnella sp. UAMH 9824
CCTCGGCAACGCCGGGCGGGGCCCTTTGCTGGTGGCCGGGCGCGGGGGGGTCCATCTGTCACTTAGAACCCTGCACCCCTTCCGCGGCCCCCCCCCAACCCCCCCCGCGCCCCCCCCCCCCCCCCCCAGACTGACCAGCTAAATCTAGATCTCAACCCGCACAACTTGTCATCTCGTTGGTGCAGAAACTTTGATGCAAGACGATGGTTACTGCGCCGATGCCGACATTCCTCGTCTGGTCCAGACCGATCCAAGTGGTTCATCGAGCGGAGTAGATCCAAGCGGTGCCTCGGGTGGAGTCGAGCCAAGTGCTAGACTAGTGCGTCTCATGAGTAATATCAGAACGATCTCTTAAGCTTCCGTGCTTTTAGAGGGCTAGAATTGAGAAGCTCGAACGCCTGAGAATCGATCCCGCGTCAATCACGTTCCAGAAAGGCGGCTGCGAGATCCGTGGGGGACATGCGGCAATTTCAGAAGCCTGGATGAACCAACGGTGGACAGATGGGCGGGGGCTTAGACCAGGGAAGATGGTTAGTAAATCAATGTTTCTCTATGGACTCCAATCATTGAACTCCAATGCCACAGCGTGTTGCAGTAAAAAACCCGATGATGGCAGATAATAAGGATTTCGAGCAAGCATTAGGGGTGAGAGATTTCAGCCAGTCGTGCAGGGTTTCGTAAAGTGCTCAGGTTCATATAGTTGGCGATTCGGGAAGCCGAATTCCTAGCAGGGCTCTCTCACCGAAACATTGTAGACTTCAAAGGATTTGTTGAGGACGTGTCTAATACCATAATATGGCTTGTATTTTCATGGGCAGACCATGGAAACTTGAAGGAATTTATTGCCCTGGCAAATTGGGAAATTCCCGAGAGAATATGGCTGGTAAGAACAGCGGGGGCTTCCTAAGACTAAGCCCTGAGACACTGTGTTTTAGATCAGCGATGTGGCAGAAGGGTTGACTTACCTCCATAGCCGAGAGCCACCCATATATCATGGCGACCTTAAATCGGTGCGTTCTAGAGTGTGATGTCATGGACGGAGAAACTGAATCCTCAACAATGCAGCTCAATGTATTGGTCGACTGGTATTGCCGTGCCATAGTTACAGACTTTGGTTCCGCGCGTCGTCTCATGCAGCGTGATGCCAACATGCAGCTTGAGCAGGTCGAGAGCTCACCTCGGTTAGCGCAGCCCCTGAACGCGGCCTTTTGTCCGTCCACCAACACCATAACCCTGACGGGCAATAAATATACACTTCGCTGGGCCGCTCCAGAGCTACTACTCGACGATCGGCCCAACCTTAGGAGTGATATCTGGGCATTGGGGTGGATAGCCTATGAAGTAAGATATTCATGTCATTCAATTACGATTGGCAATCAAAGCTCATGAATGAGCTTGAAAATAGGTTATGACCAACTCTCTTCCCTTTCAGGATGCTTCAACAGACATCGATGTTGTCGAGCGCGTGCTTGGGGGAAAACTGCCTTCACTGAATGATTACGACGATCTGTCGTTGATTCATGAGCTTTGCTCCCTTATGAATATGTGTTGGCAAATTAATCTCATAGAACGACCAACAGCTGATTTGTTCTTGACTGCCGTCAAACAGATGGTGAGAGAACCTGATTACAGGGCATAGAAACGCAATTGAAGTTTTATCGAATAGCCGATGTGGCCGCCGAAGTTCAACTCCTCAACATCAGACACACTCGGCTACAGAGTGGTCACTATCGCTGACCTAAGGAATTTGGGACATATGTACCAATCTAGGGGTAAATACGCGAAGGCATTTGAGTTCTTCATTCAGGCCCTTGAAGAGACGAGGAGGTTCTACACGAGTAACGAGAGCGTAGTTCCAAGCCTCCTTGATCTCGCACGACTACACCAGCTTCGGGGTGAGCACGACAAGGCTATCCCACTCTATTCCGACGCTTTGGAAATATGGACTGAGCTCGACGACAGAGAGGGTAGGGCATACGGTCTCTGGTGTCTCGCTGAGGCCAATCGGCTTCGAAACAAGTTCAGAAAAGCCATCCTGCTCTACTCCGAGGCCTTGCAATTATGGTCCGACCTCGGGGACAGAAAAAGCAGAGCCCAGGGTCTGTGGGCTCTCGCTGAGGTGCATCGGCAACGTGGCGAGTACGATGAGGCCATTTCGCTCTACTCCGAAGCCTTGGAAATCCGTACCGATCTTAATGACAGAGAAGGCAGAGCATACGCTCTGTGGGGCCTCGCCGAAGTGCACCGGCATCTAAGCGAGTACAAAGAGGCTATCCCCTTCTACTCTGACGCCTTACAAATATGGCCAGACATCGGCCACAGGAAAGACAAAGCCTCAGCTCTGTGGGGTCTTGCTGAGGTGCACCGGCTTCGAAGCGAGTACGAAGAGGCCATCCCGCTCTAATCCGATGCCTTGGATATATGGACCGAGCTCAACGACAGAGAAGGCAGAGCCTACGGTTTGTGGTGTCTCGCTGAGACGCATCGACTTCGAGGCACGTACGACGAGGCAATCCCACTCTACTCTGACGCCTTGCAAATACGGACCGAACCCGATGACAGAGAAGACAGAGCCTCAGCTCTGTGTGGCCTCGCCGATGCACATCGGCTTCGAAGCGAGTACGACGAGGCCATCCCGCTCTACTCAGAGGCCTTGGAAATCCGCACCGACCCTGGCGATAAAGAAGGCAGAGTCTCGGCTCTGTGGGGCCTAGCTGATGTACGTCGGCACCGGGGCGAATATGACGAGGCCATCTCGCTCTACTCTGAAGCCTTGGAGATTCGTACCGACCTCGGCGACAAAGAAGGCAGGGCTTCGGCTCTATGGGCGCTCGCTCACGTGCATAGGATTCAAGACCAGTACGACCAAGTTGTCCCGCTTTATTCAGAGGTGCTGGAGATCCGGGCCGAACTCGGAGACAAAAAAGGCAAAGCCTCAGCCCTTCGGGCTCTCGCTGATGTGCATCAGCTTCGAGACGAGTATGATAAGGCTGTACTGCTCAACTTCGAGGCCTTGAAAATATTTACCGACCTCGGCGACAGATAAGGCAGGCTCTCGTCTCTTCGGGCTCTCGCGGATGTGCATCGGCTTCAAGACGTGCACGAAAAGGCTATCCCGCTCTACTTCGAGGCCTTGGAAATCTGCACCAATCTGAGCGACAGAAGCGGAAGAGCATCTGCTCTTTGGGGTCTCGCTGATGTGTATCGCCATCAAAAAGCATTCGACAAGGCCATCTCGCTCTACTCCGAGGCCTTGGAAATCCGCACTAAGATCGACGACAGTCAAGGCAGAGCTGCCGCTCTTCTAGGTCTTGCAGACGTCTATCGTGACCAGAGGCGCTGGAGTGACGCTGCATCTCTCTACGAGCAAGTCGCTGAAATTGCCAAGCAAGTCGGTAACAAAGAGGCTATGGCCGACGCTCTGAAGGACGCAGCCAAAGCCCGTCAATTCCTACAAAGGCAGGAGCTCGCTACAGATGCCACGAACACGTCCTAGAGTTGATAGATCCTGAATCGGTATTACACGTTGAATGATCGTATACAGGCTACCCTTAGTGATTTATTGGCTACTTTTGTAAGATTCCTTCTGTACAGGGTTCTCTCCGGTCTCTCAGCCAACGGTGCCAACGGTTTGAGCCTGGTTGCTCCTTACCCGCCTGCACTAACCTCGAACCTTCTAACCAGTACCTTGAATGAAAGCATGCATCTGGTTAGGGAAGCGATGCTTAAACTTAAGCAATAGGGAATGATGTCTCGGCGGCCCAAGTAACATCTGAACCGGGTATACGGGCGGCGCATAAAATACCCGCACCACATCACAATCGCCACAATGACGGAATATATATAGAAGAAACGAATGATCGGATGACAGTGAAAGTGTAATACGCATTCACATGAATAAGAAAATGAGATCAGAACCAAAGAACGGATATTACACATATACAGTGTTGCAAGGTCAACCAAGCGAAACAAAATAGGCAACGGAAACGGACGGATATGGTGAGTTAAGCGGGGACGAGGATCGATCGTCGATTCTCTTTGTCTCTTGTCGAAGCACGCGGGGTAGCAGCCATGTCCTCGGTGATATTCGAGACTGTCGGTTGGACGGGAAAGCATCAGATCGAACAAGTCTCTTAGAAAGGTTGTAATCAATTGCGCCTGCATACCTTCGAGGTTAGAATGCAACACCGAGTTACTTGATGCATTGGGGTGTTTTAAGATCTCCATGGGGTTTGAAGGTCGCGGGGCCATCCTGACGTACTTGGTGGGTTTCATGGCGGACATGCCACTTACTGACAGGGATCGGCGACCGTGAAGGTTGACAGTGTCGAGTAATGGTCCTGCACGAGATTCAACGACGGATTCGGTAATGGAGGACGAAGCAATTGAGGCAGTTGAGTCGGGAACCGAAAGCGTTCGACCCAAGCCCGCACGCGACGGGAGGGGCGTCATACCCCCCGTGCCACGGACCCCAAATTTGCGCTTGAGCTAGGACATATAAGCGCAAGTTAGGGACAACTCAAAAAGAGTACAAGGACCGGGTCTTACCATTTCCAGCTCCTGTTGCTTCAGGTCCAAGGCAATATTTACACCGTCCCTGTCATCTTCAATATTCTCGAGCTTCTTTCGTAGCCTGGTGATCTCCAGCTCCTTGTTACTACTTCCCCTCTCGAGCTCCATAATCCGGCGCCTTGCCCGCTCAGACTCCTTCTCGAGAGCGTCAATGCGAGTCTGTGCCTCGCTACTATCGAAGCTATGACGCTCGGCGTGTTCCTTCTCGTACTCCAAGGTCTCGATGTTCCGTTTCAGACCTTCAACCTCGGATGTTAGGAACCTAAGTCGATCTTCGGCAGCTGAACGCTGAACATCGCTCTCTTCGAGCTGTTCTTGCAAGTCGTCAATTTGGCTGCGGTAGGACTCTTCTCGAGATGCAAACTCCTCCTCTGCATCACGTTGAGCTGACGTGAGGCGATCGAGCTCCAACTTATGGGCGGAGCGCAGTCCAGCTGCCTCCTCCCGCAGAGCAACCAATCGAGGTTCCAATTCTTGACGAATAGACATAGCTTGCTCCTCTGCAGCTTCGCGAGCCCGGAGATGCTCCCGCTCTTTGGCTTGAAGCTCCTTGATAGTCTCCTTGGCCGTTGCGAAAGCGGATGCGGAGATCGTCAGTTGGCTATCGGCCGCCGACAGAGAAGCCGTTAGACGCTGAGAGCTTTCCTTCTCAGCTTCAAGTTCCAGAAGAAGCTGTTGAAAATGAGGCGAAGCGGGATAACAAACTATGTGAGCTCGGAGCGTCATTGTTAGAAGGAAATGTTTACCTGGTCCCGCTCTCGAATGACCGCCTCTAGCTGCTGACTCTGCCTCAGAAAGACCTCGCGGTCAACCTAAATTTTAAATAGCGAAGAGTGAGATAAAGTTCTTTACCGACTGGTTGAGAAATAGGCTCACAGAGGAGGAAGCGGATTGCCTCAACGACTTCTCCTTCGATTGGCTAGTTTCTGATACGGCAACTTCGGCATTGTACAAGAGGTTGCTTGCGTGAGCGGAGCGAGAGCTGTAGTCTTCAAGGTCTGTTTGTGCTTGAGAGACGTCCTGCCGGGAAGCGGACACCCGTGTGCTCATTCCCACTGAACTTTGGTATTCGGAAGTATCCCTTTCGCCCAATGAGACTGCGGATTGGTTGAAACTTGGACGGCTTCGGTGAGAAGCGGCGAAGAGGTTGGAGGTGTGCAAGGAACCATTCTTGCCGGGAACGTCTGAACGCATTGACCGGGATTGCGCCTCTGAGACGTCCGCACCCGTATACACAGATTCTTGATAAGACTGGAAACCGGCAGACCTTGCGGCTCGTTCGGCTCTGAGTTCCTCTTCTAAGCCCTCGCACTCCTCCTCCAGGACGTCTTGAACGGTGGCCAACAAGACTTTGTCTTTCTCCGCTTCCCTTCGCCACCGTTCGGCCATCTTCTCGGCTTGCTTTAGTTTGATGGAGAGGAGCTCCACATACTGTTCCTTCGCTGAGAGGTCTTCTTCGTATCGAGCGGCGATGTTTGCTTGGAGGTCGAGTTGGGACCGTAAATGGTCATTCTCCGCCTCGAGCGAATCGGGTGCTGCGGAAAGACGGTTGGTCGTACTAGATAGAATAGAGCGAAGAGTACTTGGTCCCGCATGGGATAAGGCTAAGGTAAGGCTGCTCATGTCGATGTCGCGGTTCAGAGAGAGAGAGAGTTGGATAGTGTGGGCGTGCCTTTCCAGTCACAAACACAACGGTGGTTCCCACGACCTCCGATTTTGGATTTGTTTTGTTTCAAAGCTTCACGTCACGGGGGCAGTATAGGCGAGGGGCAGTGGACAGCATTGTTATTTAGGATTCGGGTGCTATCACTCGAGGTCTTCCATTTCGACTACTCTCCTCTCTCCCGCGTATACGCTTTCGCCCATCTTCCAGACTTGAACCACGTTATCCTCCGCGCAACTCGCCATGAACCAATCCATGTCTAGTCCCCCAGGCTTCTTGCCGTTCCCGAGACCATGTCCTACAGGAGCCCAAGCGATGTCACTAGGCCTGCTGGTGTGACCACCATGGACGAAAAGGAGTTCGGGAGGACCATCTTCAGCGTCATCCGGAGACTGTTCGAGGCCGATTGACGCAAGGTCCCAGACATTGATCCGACGATCGGCACCTGCGCTCGCGAAAATGGTTTCGTGCGACGGAGACCAAGAGAGCCCGAGAACTTCTCCCTGATGCATTTCAAATGAATGCAGCTTGACCGAGAGGTTACGAGTGTCCCATAAAGCGACAGTCTTTGTGTAGGTCACGTGTCAGTTTGAAGATAGCCAGCAAAAACAATGAGCTGAACATACGTTATCCGAGGATCCTGTCACGATCAACGTCTCACTGCTGGGACTAAACGCGACGCTAAGAATCTCGTTTTCGTGAGCTTGAATGCTCTGCGTCGGTCGGGTTCGATCTAGGTCTCTCGTATCCCAGCTATACGAACAGTGAGGTTAGGATGAGTGCCTTCGAGTGGACCAAGGAGAACATACATCATGAGCATTTTATCGTCACCGACAGAGGCAAATACATTTTCCTGTAGCCCGTTCCAAGACACATCCTGCAGAGACAGTCAGTGACCTCGTCGAATCAAGAGAGGACTGCTCTACGCACTCCCACAATCGAGCTATGTCCTCGGAAAACGCTGAGAGGCTCAAGTTGAGGGTTGTTTCTTGAGTATGCGTTGATGTCCCTAGATGAGAATGAGGTTAACCTTTCGCTTTCGAAACGTGCCAGAGTCCGTACCATAAACAGACCGTCATGTCTTCCGAAGCTCCAAGGATGTATCCGCGTTTGAGAGGGCTCCAGTCCATCCCAAATCTACAGTCCAAGCAATCAGCAGTGAGATCCCTTATCAGACTGTGGTGCAATAGACGAAGTTCCTACCCTTCCTTGGCTTGCCCAACTAGTTCAATATCCGGTTTGCAGACGGTCTCCTTCCCCGCTGGAGGTTCGCTGGGGTGTTTCGTTCGGTCGAAGACATATATCGAGCCAGAAGTGGTTTTGGTCGCAATCAGGTCCGGGTTCTGAGGCATATACCGAGCGCGATTGATCTCATTTTTATGCGGTATCCTTTGGACGATCTGAATACGAGACGGATGAGGGTTGCGACCGTAGCCCCCGAGCTCTAGATAAAGAGACTCCGGACATCAGCACGTGCTAGCGCTCAGCAGATTAAAGAGAACTTACCGCCGCGTTCATCGTCGTACGCCTCGCGCCCCATCCCATCCGCATCCTCGTCGTCCTCGAGATCGTCATCCTCGTCATCCCCAGATACTTGATTAGGAATCTGGACCTGGGCAATCTGGAGGTAGTCCTGCTGCGCTCCGGAGGTATGCGTGCCCATTAGCAGCCGATGGACTGAATAGTTCTTTCCTGGTGGTGTCTCAGCATCGGGGAACCATTGGATCGTAAGCGTAGGCCAGTCCAGAGCGTGCGTAATTATAACATCGTAAAGGAAAGGCGCATTCTTTTTCCTGAAAAGCGTGTCTGTTAATGTGTTGGTGCGTCGATGAATTATCTGCGCCCTCACCAGATCTTGTATTCCTAGCGACGCGTTTTTGGTGAGCAGTAAGCGCGAGATAGTAAGGTTGGTGTTAGGAGTAGCTACTTACTTCGTTTACAGCCTTGTTATCAACGGTGTCAATACTATCGTCTTCGTCCATGATTGAGTAGGAGCGGGGAGGGCGGGGCAGTCAAGAGTGAAAGGTTGTCCTAGAGGAAATGCGAACATCGACTTGCTCGAAGGAGCAACGGGACTCCCACGGCCCGGAGTCAAACTCCCCCATTCCTAGATATATATGTATGACATGTATTTGAAACACGGACTTTCTAAATCGCTCTTTTACATGATTTATCAAAAGGTGGACTACTCGACTCGGTACGGCGGGCCCTGTATATGAATGAAAAACTGCGGCGGCTTGATAATAAAAGTCAAATGACCCCGCTCAGGGCTTGCTTGCCTGTCTAGCCATGCATCTACTTCCACCCAGCAGACCCCAGCTCAGGCTCTAATATTTTCCATTGGCATTTAGAACTGTTTGCTAACGTAACAATAGGAATATCCGTCGTTAAATCTCCAACGCCATTACTAACAAACTTCCATCCGGTCTACTCAGATAGGAGCTCTACCCCGGGACCATTCTTCAAACAGGGTATTTACTTAAACATTTGATTTTTCACAACGCCGGTGTCGTGCCAAGACATGAAATGAAATCGAACATAATGGGACACAGATTAGGCTCCAGCTTCGGCACGGCCGTCAGTCTTCGGCATGAGTTAGAATCCAACAGAATATAAACTATAGAATGGCTGAACTGAGAGTCTGAAGACATTCCGCGGCCAGCGGACGTGCATAGGGCTTAGAATCCCAGCATCGAGCTAGCAGGAGCTTGATATCAGGAATGGGAATGGGCAAATCTTCGACTCGTGCCGGAGGGTGACCACGCAGGATGGCGGTCAGTAGGCCTGACCGAGTTTTCTTATTGGCATACGGCAACGTGTCGGTCAATGCCTGTAAAATTTTTACTTCAAATGAAATCCAAATTTCGTGTGTGATCGATCGCATGTACCTCTAGAGCCAAACATCCCCACGCCCAGATATCACTTGAAAGTTCGCTCCAGCCAGTCCCTTGCTCGTCTGCAAGCTCAGGACTGCAATACCGAAGAGTTGCATCACGACCGTCGCTACTAAGTCCAGTCGGCCCGTTTTCGAGGGACTTAGAGATGCCAAAGTCGGCAAGCAGCGCTTTTCCTTCCGCACTGATAAAGATATTTCCCTTGAAGGATTGTCGAATCAGCCCGAAATAAAGTATCAAACCAAATTCTGTACCGTTTTTAGGTCACCGTGCCGAATTGGTGGCGTTTGCCCATGGAGATAGACAAGACCGTCTGTTAAATCACGGACCTATGGCTCGAGTGAGCGATTTACAGCCCCATTTACTCAATCCGAATTGCTCACTAGTTGTAGGCGTATATTCCAAATAGGGTTCTCCTTCCTAATATACTCTGCAAGGTCTCCCTGAGCCTGATATTCCGCTATCAAGATCGCTATCTTGTGGTCCTGGTCCAGGTAGAACCCAAGCAAGGGCAAGATATGCGGATGTTGAAGGACCGCCCAGATTCTGAGCTCCCGAGCTAAACGCTTTCGAGCGAAAAAGAATCATCAGGTGGGAATAAAGAAAAGATTTCATTTGACCAACAGATGCAAGCCGTTCCGGTTTCCATTCCGGATCGAAATTAAGTTTTTTCGCAACGACCACTTTAGACGCTGTGGTGCCTGGATCAAGCGTGCACACGCGAATTTGAGCATATCCACCTCTCATCTCTGGATATCCTATCTCTTCTTGAAGTCTCGTGATATCAACACGAAGATATTTGAACTTTTGGAGGCATATCTCCTGCAAAAGAGCGTCTAAGTAACCCACTGCCATCAGAAACACTGCCTTACCAGAGGGGTCAAGTACGTCTCAGCGGGAATTGGTATTATGGTTAAGGCCGAGTCGAGAATGTGACGGCAGTCTCGGGCGGACGGCCGCGCCTCGGGCTCAAAAGCCCAGCACCGGGACAACAAAAGCCTAAGATCAGGGACAGATATGTCCAGATTTTCGACTTGAGCTGGGGGTTTTCCATTCAGGACTGCGTCAAGTATGGCTGTTGGGGCTTCCTCATCGGCGTAGGGTAATGTGTCGGTCAATGTCTGTAGAATGAGGCGTCGTTCATCATTGCGACCAGATCTTATGCTCGACGCGACGTAGGTACATACCTCCAGGGCCAAACATCCCCACGCCCAAATATCGGGCGGTAATCTATCCCAATAATTCTCCTCCTTATCTGCAAGCTCGGGGCTGCGATATCGGGCTGCTGCATCAAGACCGTCACTATCAAGTTCGGCCGGACTATCGTCCGGGGCCTTGGAAGGCCCGAAGTCTGCAAGCATGGCCTTTCGATCTGCGCTAATAACGACATTTCCCTTGACGGATCGTAGTGTTAGCCTGGGAATGAAATATCAAACCAGGAAGGGGGGGTACCATGTTTAGGTCGCCGTGGGGAATGGCTTTCGCATGGAGGTAACAAAGCCCATCTATCATATCGCGGACCTGTGATGGCGCATCAGCCGACGTGATGCCTCATACTCTACATCCGAGGTGCTCACTAGCTGGAGACGTGTAGTCCAAGCAGGCTTCTCCTGCTCAAGAAACTTCTTGAGGTCACCACCCGCCTGATATTCGGATATGAAGACAGCTGCCATGCCCTTTCGATCCAGGTAGCCCCCGAGCACGGGTAAGATGTGAGGGTGCTGAAGAGCCGCCCGGAACTCGAGCTGCCTAGCGAAACGCTATTGGGTCCAAGGGAATCATGTGTCTGGAGGAACCCTCGGACGTGATTTGGCTTACCAACGCAAGACGTGTCCGTTTCCGTTCGGGCATGAAATGATCCGTTCTCGCAGTAACCAGTTTGGAGGTTGGGGTTCCCGGATCGAGTGTGCATATGCGAGCATGAATATGCTCACTGGGAAATCGGATCTCTTCTTTAAGTCTGCTTATGTCGATAAGAATATGCTGGAGATGTTGGAGTTGTTTCTCCTGCAGAGGGGCGTTAAAGCCGCTAACGATCATTATGGACGGGCGCTCACAGGAAGGTTAAAGTCCAGTTCAGGGAAATCTGAGACCATAGCTAACGCCGATTCGATGATGCGAAGACAATCGGCAGCTGATGGTCGTCCGTCAGGCTCAAAATCCCAGCACTGAGTCAACAGTTGCTTGAGATGCGGAGCGGGGATACGGAGACTTTGGACTTCAGCCGGTCGTTGACCCTTGCTCATGGCGAGAACTATCCCAATATCCATCTTGACTTGATCGTACGGGGAGGTGTCGGTTAACGCCTATCAGAGAACTCGCTTGATATATAATCCAAGATGTCATGCCTAAACAATAACACTTACCACAAGGGCCAAACACGCCCAAGACCAGACATCACTTGATAATCTGGGCGAGCTGACTTCCTCCATTGAGATTTCGGGGCTTTGATACCTAAATGTACCCCTAACGGATGGAGTGGTAGTAAGGCCAGTGGAAGCGTCCAGATACTTGGACAGGCCAAAGTCACAAAGCATCGCCTTTCGTTTGCCACTGATGAGAATGTTTTGCTAAGGGAGGCCTTTCGTCAGCCTGAAAATAAAATATTAAACCAAACCCGCCTACTGGTTTTAGGTCGCCGTGTATAACCGGCGGGCTTTGCTCATGGAGGTATACAAGACCTTCTGTTAAATCGCGGACCTGTGACATAACATCAGTCGAGTTTAAGTCCAATTACTTGATCCGAATCGCTCACTAGTTGTAGACGTATACCCCAAGAAGGATTTTCCTCCTCAATATACGCCATGAGACTACCATTAACCTGATATTCGGATATCAAGATCGCTGTCCCGTAGTCTTGACCCAGGTGGAACCCAAGCAAGGGCAAGACATGTGGGTGTTGAAGAGCCGCCCAGACTTTGAGCTCCCTAGCTAAACGCTATTGGGTCCAAGAGAATCATGCTTCTGGAGGAATCAAAGGACGCGATTCGACTAACCACTACGAGTCGTACGAACTCGACGGAGTCTTGCGCCGTAAGAGATTTTGCAGCGACCAATTTGGCCCCCGGGGTTCCAGGGTCTAGCGTGCATACAGTAACATCGCTAAATCCGGCCGGTGTGCTTTCATACTCCTCTTCCTTCCTGAGTCTTTTCAAATCGATAAAAAGGTGATCCAGATCTGGGAAATGGGGTTCCTGGAAAGGAATTATTACAGGCCTCAACGTTCATCATGAGCGAAGCCTTACTAGAGCCGAATAGTCCATTGCCACTGCTTCTTCTGTGAGTTGACTTCCGGCTGGTACCTAGTGAGGTCTTGGGATAGGCGGTGTTGCAGCACCGTGACTAGGTGGAAAGAAGGCTTGAATCTCAGATCGGGAATAACGGGCGTTATTACCGCTTGAACACCATCGCCTGCTTTTTCTTCCCTGACTGTGGACCTGGACTTGTACCTGAGCTCATAGCTGTGATAATTTCTCTCTGAATGTCTACCTCTGACTGGTTTACTTCTTGTGGTAGCCACTGTCGTAAGCTTGGTATTTGGGGGCGAAAACCGGGGGAGTCGATTTTCACTCCCGAGTCCCGACCCCGGTCACTTTGCATCGCCCGGCCTGCAAACCGATGGGCGTTCGTATAATACAGCTGTCTCTGCCCTACCCTACTTATTCTCAGACCAAAATACGCGCTTCTTACTGCAGGAGGGGCTCTGCGGCACTGTCGAGTTGTTTGCAGTTCGATACACACGGCAGAGAGGGAAAGGGGGGACGTTCAATTTGATATCACCAAACAAGGCAAAGTCCTCGTTTTCGTGTTTTTTCGAGGCACTAGCGACGATAAAAAAAAGGTATGAACCCTCTGGGAAAAACTACTCCTGGGGATGCAAGCTCAAAGCGGCTGTCCGCGCGATTTGATTTCCAAAGTCCCAGGCACCTTGAGCAAGCCTGATGCCCGACAACTCTACCAACATTATTATGTAACCGCCTTAACCCCCCCCCGACCCTTTCTAGAGTCGCGTCCCGAACAAGGATCTTTGAACCGTCAAGTTCCCCGATCTCACATGACACAGAGCCATGGCACGCCATGCAGCGCAACAACTGGGCTCACTCCCAAAGCTCGGAAAGCAACTTTAGAGCCAACGGACTATATTAATATACATATTTTAAGCGCTCGAAGTCTTGGCATGAGTTCTTGGGACCGCAGGTCCCTCCCTGGATAGATCGAACATAGAATTTCCCAAATCGAGCGCACCTTCTCACGACGCTCTAAAATTCCACCTCCTCCCTCGACTCTCCGCGACGCGATAAAAAGGCCCGTCGCGAAGACCGTCTCTCCATGATGATCGGCCTACGAGCTCTCCCTATATCCAGCTTACGCGGCATCTCAACCAGGGGGTTCCACGCAACGCTCCCTTCCTATGCCAAAAATTCCGCTCCAAAAGTTCAATCCGTCCTCGCGACGCTCAACGTCAAAGCAGAGCGAGTGAAGACCTACAAACCCGTAACTCCCGGTCTACGGCACCTTCGAAGACCGGTTTCGCCTCATCTCTATGAAGGCCGTCCCGTTCGCGCGTTGACGTTGGCCAAGCGGAAGAAAGGTGGTCGAAACGCGCTCGGCAAGATCACGGTCCGACACATCGGTGGAGGTCATAAAAGGCGCATACGTATCGTCGACTTTATGAGGTCTGAGGCAGGTCCACACGACGTCGTGCGGATCGAATACGACCCGGGCCGAAGCGCGCACATCGCCCTGCTGAAGAGCCGCAACCCACTCAGCAAGAAGCCACTAACGTACATCGTCGCACCGGAGGGCCTCCGCGCAGGAGACGTGGTAGAGAGCTACAGAAACGGGGTTCCAAAGGACTTGGTACCAGGCTACGTCGACAAGCCTCAACCTTCCAAGAAGGAACGTCGCCTCGCTCGGGAGGCAGAAGAAGCAGCACGCAAACTCGCAGCGAAGCAAGCTCACAACCCATTCGTCCACAAGAGCTCGGTCCCACCGCTCTCCACCGACCCAGCAGCCCCTCAAACCGTGTTGGACCCTTCAGTCCTGAACCGCGCTCAAACCGACGCAAGCTCCACCAACTCGTCCCTCTCCCTCGGTGTCCTCCGCACCCTCACTCTCAAACCAGGCAATGTCCTCCCGCTCCGCTTGATTCCTAGCGGCACGATCATCCACTGCGTCGCTCTCAGCGCTCACGGCCCCGCAGTGCTCTGCCGAGCAGCCGGCACGTACGCTCAAGTCGTCGCCCACGACGACAAGGGACGCTACACCCAAGTTCGATTGATGAGCGGAGAAGTCCGAAACGTCCTGCAAAACTCTTGCGCTACCATCGGCAAGGCCAGCAACCCTGATTGGAAGCTTCGCAGCTTGGGCAAAGCCGGACGGAGTCGCTGGCTCGGAAGGAGACCCAAAGTTCGTGGTATGGCTATGAACGCGTACGTCACTTTCAATCCATCCCTTCAAGTTGCGCTTAGCTAACCCTTTCTGTGTGCAGTTGCGATCACCCTCACGGAGGTGGTCGTGGTAAGTCCAAGGGTAACAAGCACCCTCGCTCGGTCTGGGGTTGGTTGAAGGGAAAGAGGACTCGCCGACCAACCGACAAGGACGGAAACAAGATGGTCGTCCACCAACGGCCGCGTGGCAAGGAGAAGCGTGGCGGAGTGTAGTTAATATTATTTCATTGGCTAGCTTCTTCAATGTTTAGACTTTACACTCCCATTTTCGGTCGACGGGGTTTCATCTCGCGAGCGCACCAATGATGAATGGACCATAAGAAACGGCCAAGGCTAAAAAAAAAATAGCCAGCGGATAAAATAATCGCATCGAAATAATACACCAGAAAGAAAAGCAAAGAAAGAGGGAAAGCAAACCAGAACGAACGAGCAATGCGGGGAGGGTGCCAACAAAAAACGGGGGCGAGAAAGCAAAGATCTCCAAAACATGGTTGCAAGACTGGGAGATACAAAAAGAATGGTCAAAGTAAAGCGGTCCCTTCCTTGCCCTCTTTTACGAGCTGCCTCCATTCGGACCTCCATCCAGTCATCTGCGCTCTCAGCTTCTTATCGCCGAGCGCATGCTCGATCCACGTCAGAAGGGCATCTTCCGACTCGGCTAAGAAGAACGATGACAGGAGTGAGAGGATGGTTTCAAAGGAAGCTTGGGCAGAAGCAAGGTGGTCTACGGTTCAAGAAAAGACAGCGTCAGCGCAAAGTCACGCCATCGGAACTCCTGGAACCGACCTCGAAGTACCCAAATTATCGATAGTGCTATTATAACGATTACGTCTCTTCCTTCAAGGAAGAATGCGTCCCATAATCGAAGTTGTGTTTGGAAAGGGAACGTATTAGCAAAGAGTGTGATGTACCACTTGGTGGCATATGACGTTGAACAAATCATGTGCTTCTTCTACAAAATGCCCAAATACACGAAGGCGTTTCGTTCAGCAAAACGCTCACGTCATTGTGCGGGGAGATTTGAAATTACTCACGAACGAATTATACACATCTGGCATTAGCTTTTCGGTGAGCTTCTCCTGAACGTAGATGCTTTCCAAGAGACCGGGGAACCCAGGTGAGAAGATCGAGTGCATGTCGTAGGAGTCATGTATTCGGACCAAGCAGGCGTAAACGCGCTGGATTGGTAACCATTCGTCAGCTTCATGATGCACCCACAATGCCGAGAATCAAACCAACCTCGGGTTCAAGATAACAAAGCAACGTCGCTGCTATTGGACCCATCCCTTGACAATACCCGCACTCGTCGCACAACAGTGAGAAGGCGTGAAGGACGTGGAACAGCGACCGTTGTCTGTACGAAAAATCCCATGGCATGGAAAATGAGTTACGCTATCCTAACGCGCGCGATAAAGCATCCCAAGCTCACCCGGCGCCGTACCGCGTGTGGAACATGACGTGCCCACTTATCGTCCTCGGTACGTCCAAGTCGATCTGAATATCATGCGACGACGGTTTGTCGACCAGAGACTGATACCGTCCCGTCAGCTCCGCCGTCGGCGGTCGCGGTCGCGACGGTAATGAAACGTTTGGCGGACAGACATCTTCCAAACGGGAGCTGTCGATGATGGTCCACCAAGCGGCCGAGCGCCATCGATCCGGGACACCTTTATACACTCGTTCTCGCAGCTGTTAGAGCCCCTAGGTTAGCGAATCCCGCATTTGTGGCAGAGAGATCGCCAAAGAGCTCGCCTTGCGCTTCATCTTCTCATCGAACGTCCACCGCTCGATATTCCCACCTTTATCCCTCTGAGCGACCTTCATCATCTTGCCCCACTTGTCTATCCGCTTAGTCTCCTTCGGGCCTATCGCGCTCGGCGGAGGGATATCCCGAACGTCGTTCGCCGGCGCCGGTGGGGACAACGGTGGGGTCTTGATGGGCCTCAAGTCCGTCTTGAGAGGTGCAAGGGGGATCAGGGCCAGCCTGTTTTCTTGGTGGCTGCTCATCTTGGGCGGTTTGAATCCGTACCTTCAGGAACACCGAGAAGCCATTCGGTAGCGTCAGCATCATCTCGGACCAAGAGAAGCGCGCAGCGCAGCAGGCATGCGCGTTAAGGGGGTTTAGAGAGAGGGAAGAGACCCACCGATCTAAGCTGCTCAGCATTTCGATTTCTTGAGTAGATAGCTCGCCTAGCTTCTCGTTGAAGACCGTCGCTCGCTTCTGCGCCTTCGCTGGCGCTCGCGCTCTGGTCCGCTCGACGCCTTCCTCGTACCCATCGCCAGGCACGCCCGATTGTTCTAGCCTAGCGTAGGTAGACCGCACGTAGAACGAATCTACATCCTCCCCACCGTCGCCGTTATCGGAGGGTACGCCGCTCGGCGACACCGATGGCGTCCGGTACGAGGCAGAGGTGGATGGGGACGGCAACGGCGTTTCGTAATCTTGGTCGGACGCTGCCGAAGCTGGGCGAGACACTGAGAGGCGATCAGGAACGGGCAAGAGGTGTAGTTTGGGCGATGGGGAGCGCGATGTGCGTTGGCCAGGGTCGACGGTTCTGGTAGCGTTGAACGGCGGTGATGGAGGCGCCGACACGGGCGTTGCGGGCTGAACGGCGGTTTCCAGCGTTGGTGGTGGTAGTGGTGTGGAGTACTGTTCAGGCGAATCCGACAGCCGAGGTGTTAACCTTGAGGTGGGACGGGAGGAGGTGGGACGATGGTAGTCCAGCATGGACGTCCTTAATGCGTGTTTCCCAGCGGTGTAACCCGCGGTGGACGTTCCGACTGACAAGTGACCGCTCTCGTCTTGATAGGAGGACGTTCCTCTGGACGAGGACTGGCGCGGTGGGGGTGAAGGCGAGGTGTAGGATAGACGTGCATCGGAAGCCAGTCCGGATGACAAGTCGTCGTTCTCTTTCTCAACACCTCCCAAAATGGACTGACGGTTGTCGCTGTACATGGAGAAGATGGTCGCGGCCGTGTACTCGCCGGAACTGCGGTTGCTGTCGACGCTTGGACGTGCGCTTGGGAGGAGTAAAGCAGAGAACGCCGACTCTGGGTTGGTGGAAGAGCTGGACGAGGTGGACTGGGTATGCTTTGGGTGGTAGGGCCGCAGAGGCAGATTTGAATTTGAGGGAGGTGTCGCGAGTAATGTCGGGACTTGTCTACCGTGCATATTCGTCTTGCCGTCGTCTCTTGTTTTTGACGTTGAAAGGAGAGGAAGGGGAGAAGGGGGGAGAGGAATGGGGAGGGGGGGAAACGAGAAAGTAGTAAGGTGAAAGAGAGTGGGATGAACAAGGACTTGGTCTTGATCCAAATGTCCTGCCCGGCACTGATCTCGGCATCAAAGAAGTGTTTCACAGCGCCCACAACACACAGCTATGGATTCAGCAAGTATTAGCTACTACTTCAGGTTGAGTCCACGTCGAATAACAAATGGCTTGGACGAAATTAGATACGAGGTGGCACCGAAGCAAGTCCCAAGTTTAGACGCCAAAGCAAAGCAATCCACTCAAGGCCAGTGCCCGTTACCACAGACACACACCCCGGAAGGCCGCATCGACGCTGGATGCTCTGCCTACCGTACCCAACGCCACTGTGGTTCAGTTCGTTGTCGGCCGACGATGCTTCTGTCTTCTGCTGCATGCCGTTCTGGACGGTGACCTCAGGGTCCAGAAGAGGAAGGCAATTCCAGGCGCGCCTCGTGATCGTCGTCCGCCACACCGTTCAACCACGGCCCTCCCAGTTTGGCAAACAAACAACCCACGTATGTCACCAGTCCCTGAGCATATGGGGGATCACATATCCCCAACACCGCTTGCACCATTTCACCTTTAATCAACCTCGAGGAACATTGAAGCCGGCCCATCAGGACCTGATCCTTAGCGAGTTAACTTATCCTGCTGGGTTGCACCGAGGAGCCCGAGCTGAGACAGCGAGTTAGTGCGTTGCCGGTAGTAGTTCATAACCCCGGGTCGATCAGCGTTTACTTGACCAGAATATCCCGAGCCGGCGGAGCAGATGACTAGCTTGCTGACGATGCAGCGCAGGCCCTTGATTTAGGTCGGATCCGCCTCAGCCAGCAAGCGTCAAGATCAGGAAAGCTTAAGAGGTTAAAGCACTGTCTTCAAGTTGGTGAATTTGCTGAGTACCCAACACATCAGTAACCGTCGACGCGGCAATGTCTAGGCGGGATGTTCCTGACACGGCGAATTTGATAATGCTTGGTGAGGTGGCTATCCTCCCGAAACGTCAGTCCGCAAGGGAAAATCCCCTTCAAACCCTGCCAAACACCTCCTTTTTGATCAACTCCGCCTGCCACACGTCAACGGCGCACCGGCAGAAATAGCACCCTTATGGCGTCTCCGGGAAGCTCGTACGAAGCCAGCGTGCACGCATATATCACCGTGAGTGTTTGACACCCAACCTGCACCCTGTTGTTGAGGTTTTTTCCTGTTCTTGATCTCAATGCAACATCATACTCCCCCCATTTCCCATCACAGCGGAAAGTGGGTCCGGAGATCAGTCCGCTCTGGAGGCAACCTTCTCCTCAAAGTCTAACGCACCTATCCCGACCGGCCATGTTTTTCTTCGACGAACGAAGGCGCTGCTGGCTCCTCCACGCCCGCCTCAAACGCAACCAGGCCTATCCGATAAACGACCGCGGACCGAATTACGTTCCACTGCCCTTGATACCGCCCTTAGAACCCAGTCGCTGTTCAGGAAAATGGTTCCGAGTCTCCAACGCCGTGGCCGCGGACCTGCGAGCCGTCGAAGCCGACATGCTTTCCATGTGGGAAGCCATCGAGCGGGGACGCAAAGTGTCGAAACGAAGAGAAACTGCCGCGCTGTATCTCCGTCAGCTGTTCGATCACTTCCTCTGGGTTTTGGCCAGATTAGCCAAAAATGACGAAGCAGGAGAGTTCAACAACCCGCTCAAGCTGGATTCCGTCCAAGAACCCCACATGCTCAATGCGATCCGAAACAAGGCTCAGGGCAAGCCTTACAGCGAGGGTGCATGGATGCTTGTGGAGGACGAAGGCGACGTCAAACCCCGTCCCAAACGCCGAAAGCAGCGGCGCGATCGCCAGGAGAGGGCTGGCGGAAGTCGGAAGAGCGGTGGCTCGGAGGAACATACCAGTGACGATGATTCCGAAAACCAGCGGCGCACGCGCAGCTTTAAGAAGATAAAGCGGGAGGAGAGGGATGCGGCTCCCTCCTCTTTGGAGCTGCATCAAATGTCATCCTCAGACATGCCACAGGAAATGGATATGGACGATCCGACGGTCACCGCCACGTACGATCACTCCGGCAACTTAGAAGACCAACCTCCTGATGACAACCCTATCGACACCGAAAGCACTTTATCGAACGTCCCATCATCCTCAGAGGAAGAAGAACCTTCACACGACTCGACGACTCCAGGCCGGCCGGACGCAACGACTCGGATTTCGGAGCAGCCCTCTCGGTCAAAGAAAGTGCAGTTTGGTACGCCCTCCTTCAAA
>WSUI01000637.1:0-20036 GCA_019633595.1 Tulasnella sp. UAMH 9824
CACCCCCAGATCCCCTTGCCTCTAGTCTTAGTGTCCTCCTGCGTGGGAACTAAGCTATCCAGAACCCCCTCCTGACAGTTTGCTGCGTTCTTACCAGCTTACTTCCCCTCTCGACCCCTTCCGTCCTCCTCGTATTATTAGCGCATCCCACAGCCACAACCTCTGCTTAGCAAGTTAATGTGCGATCCTAGAGCCTCTCAACGAAGCTTAATACGTAGGAAACCGTGTCAGCGTAATACGTTGATCCCCCATCTTCACTCGCCCACCCTGCCCTCCTTCAGTCCGAACAGCCCCTTCGCCCTCACCCCGGAACAGTTCGTCGAAGAAATCCGACGAACCCAGCACAACGCTCGACAGATCCTTGCTTTCATAAGGCTCCTAAGCCAGTTTAGGCAGGTTCTTATCAACTTTCCAACCGCCCTCCTGTCATCCCCCGTTCCCCTTCTTTAGAAGCCTTTATTGAAAGCTTCCGACCCAATCCCGACTTCTTCGACCACGCCCCGTTCATCCCGTGGCACCCCCTCATCCCCGTCCCCGACAATCACACCGACCACCACAGTAACCGTAATCGCCACAACCGTCACCTCCACCTAACTATCTGAGCCTCGTTCGAATGAGCTAAGACCACCATCCTCGCCCTCCGCTCACGCCAATTGTAATCCTGGCTTGGGTACTCCCCTCCTGACGCGACTGTTCCGACCCCGTTGCCTCCAGATACAACTCCAGCCTCTTCAGCCTTTGTGCAAAGAAGAACTGCAAACACTGCCCGACTCGTAAAAGTTTCAAGGATGAAGATTGCCCAAATGGGACCCCCGAACGACACCGCGCCCCCACCACCCTTGCACACCCCGAACCCCGTTTCTACGGCTGTTGTCACCGCTGCGGCTATCACCCCACAACCGAACGGAAGGAGACCGCCATCAAACAGGAACAGCGCGAACGTCAGAAGCACCTACAGCCCAAGACTCCGACCGCTCCCGTCTTCGGCACCACTTCGACTCCCACCCCAACTAACCCCCGACCGGCAATCTGGAGTGCCCCACCTCCTCGGACTTCACGACCTCTCACGACACCACCAGCAAATATGACCGCACCCTGTTCCCGAAGAAACCAAACGCCATTAAGGGACGACCCCGCCGATTTATTCTGACCGAGCCAACCCTTCCTAGTCAACGGGTTCCTCCCAGCCGGCAGCACCCTAAGTCTCACATCGACCTCCATGGCAAGATCGTCCTCTGCCTCGACAACGCGGTACTCGAACGGCCTGAACTAGTGGAAATCGACCTCGAGCTCCTCAATTACTTCGTTGATCAAGATAACCGGTCCCAACACTTCCCCCACCGCTCCCACTTCCACCCTTACCGTCGCTCTGACCCCTCTCACCGCCCTCAAATCACCCTCGGAGCCCTGGACAACCTCCGGAACCTTCTCCCCCGACCTCCTGTCCAGCAAAACCCTAGGCTGCCGCTCAAGAGAATCCTTCGTCAACATCAGCAAAATGGGTCCATGATATAAGATGCTATAAAATGCTATAAGATGCTATAAGATGCTATATACTGCTATATAGCATTCATAGCGGCATATCAATTTATAGCATTTTATAGCGGCATATTTATCTCTAATTGGTATATAGCATATATACATTGCTGTACCATTATATACATTGCTGTACCATTTTATATTTTCATAGCTATTTGTTGTATATTATTGTACAATATTTGGATATCATTACATACCAAGGTATATCTTTATCTCAAGTCATGGCACCTAATACCAGTTCATAGTTAGGTATATCATGCAACAGAGAAATAGAACTAGCCTAATCCAGCACTCAGAGTAGAAGGGCAAAGGTGAATGTATAAGCAAAACACTACCCTAAAATGTCCAAGCTTTAGGCGTCCATTGCATCCAAATGTGCCTCTGCCAAGATATCTCGAACTGTTTTTTCATGGTCTGAGTCAGTGTGGAGAGCAGGAGGTTTTCGGGCCTTGTCACTAATTGGTCTCCCACTGGATGAACTCAGATTATCAGCCAGTTCATCAAGTCATAAGGTGACTTACCTGCATCGGTCCCAAACCAACCTGCGAACAACATCAACTGCTGATTCATCATGATCCTGCAAAGAGTTGAGGTTTTGCAAGTGGCGCAAATAAACTTCTTGATAGGCATCAGCTGAAAACTGAAGACCAAAGTGCTCCCCTTTCTCCCATTCATCAAGTGCACAATGGATCTACAACAAGCATAGATGGTCAGTTAGGCAGTGCAAACAATGGCATACACATACTGCTGTGTAGACAAGTGCAATCAACTGCAGTGAAATTGGCGCAAACAATTTCTTCTGTTTAAGCCCATCAGCATTCTTCCCACAAAAGAAAATGTCTTGGATGATGCTAAACAGCAGCCGGTTCAACCAGCGTCCAGTCAGGGCATCAGGATTCTAGAGAAAGAAGTTCAGAATCAGAAAATAATAGCATAGGAAACATACCTTGTGCATATACGCATCATTCTCCATCAGTCGATTGTAGAGTTGAATATTCTCTGACCTTCGGTGGCTCCAAGGATATGCAGCCTCAACCTTCTTCCTGGCTGATGCCTTGATCTTGCCTCGAATATTGGTGATGAAGACATGAATCTAACAACACATCAGTGTGGATTGAAAGAAAGAAGACATTGCCATACCACTGGACGCTCCACAGGGAGAAGCTCTAGGTTGGCATATTCCTGCCGATGCTGTTTTACCCACTTCCATGCCTTATCAATCATCTCATTCTCCTCCTCAGGTGTGGGAAATGGATTCCGAGTAGCAGTATAGCACCGCAATCGGATATAAGCAAGTCTTACAGGGGTCCTCCTCTCTGCCGATATCCCTCGGAGACATCGGTTGGCACTTCCCTTCCCTGAACTATCTCCACCTTCTCCCTCCTCTTCACTCTCATCCTCCATACCCTTCCGAGATCTCCGAGTATGACGTGGTTTGTGGGGTGCTTCAGGCTCAATCTCTTCAGGCTCATCCTCCGACTCTGGCTCTTGCGGCTCAGGCTGATAGGTATCTTGTGCATCCCCCATGTCTTCATCATCAAAATAGTCCCTCGGCCTCGGACCTGTCACCCGGCGATGTCCCGGGGCTTGAACAGGTGCCTCCTCATCACTATCCATCTCCCAGCGGATACCTCCCCTCTCAATGTCCGGTCCAGTTCCCCCTCTATTATCTTCATCAGCTGCTTCATCCACCAATGGATCATCCGCAAATGGATCATCCACAGCCTCCTCCCACTCCTGACAGTCCATTTGTTCAGCTGACTCCATCAGGATATCCTCACGGACATGATGAGACTCGGTTGGAACATTGGTAGTCTCCTGCAGTGGTGAACGCTTAAATCCAGTCAGTGGACCTTTGGTACTTGGTCCAAACTGAGCAGGAGGATAAGTGTGGGCATCAACATCCATCAGCAGCTTCTGGTGGGACCGTGGTCGGTAGGTGGACCGGAGATGGGCCGGGGTGGATGCAAAAACACAAGCAGGAAAGACAGGCCCAGCAATGGTAGAGGCACTAGGGACAGCAGAGATGGGCCTTGCGGAGGTGGCAGTGGCACCAGCAACAGCAACAGCACCGGCAGCACCAGCAATGGCAGCAGCGGCACCGGCTCCGACAGCAGCAACGGCACTAGCAATGGCAGCAGCAGCGGCGGGCCTAGCAGCGGCAGCAGCAGCAGCAGCAGCGGTGGGCTTGACAGCGGCAACGGTGGGCTTGGCAGCGGCAACGGTGGTGCTAGAAGCACTAGCGACGGCAGACACGGGCCTGGCAACGGTGGAGACAGCCCTAGCGTGGGCAGCGGCACTGGAGACACCGGTGGTGGTGGCAAGGGTCTTTGGTGCGGTGGTGGTGGCAGCGGCAAAGGTCTTCGGTGCGGTGGCAGCGGCAGCGGCAGCAGCGGCAAAGGTCTTCGGTGCGGCAGCAGAGGTCTTCGGTGCGGCAGCAGAGGTCTTCGGTTTTGGCGCTTTGAATGCAGCCGGTGGTGGGCCCTGCTCATAGAAGGAAAACTGAAGGAAGAACGTACAAGAATCATAAGCAGGCTTAATTTAAAGGGAATGCGTCAACTTACTGCCTTGGCACGCTGGGTACGGGTGACTTTTTGACGGGTTTCCTTGGAAGGGCCAGCTGGTTTGCAACCCTGCGGCCTATCGGCAGCCCATTGGTCTGGATCGGGTGTCAGCATGTGGACCGGAAGATACAAGGGCATGCGACTTACCACTCTCAAGTCCCCGGGCCGAACGGGCCCGTTGACGGGTCTTAACGGGACTATCGGCCAGCAAAGGAGGCACTGCAGAAAGCATGAGTGTGTTTTCCTCGGGAGATTCAGATATAAATACATACCTTTAGCTTTTTTTGGAGAGCGGGTATGGTCTTGCTCGTGTTTTGAGGTATCCTTCTTTGTCTTGTTGGTTGGTTTGATTTTCGGGTTGAGTTTTTTTGCCGCTGGGGTGTTTGCCGGTTGTTCCTCGGCTTTTCTTTTTGCACCTGCCATTGAGAACGCGGGGAAAGTCAAGAAGCGTGTTGAGGACAATGGGGGTGCGTGGCAATCGGAGGGGATGTGGACACGCGGCGACGGTGGGGGAGTTGGCGAAAAAAACGATTCGGTTTGAGACCGCACTGCCCATGCAGCACCCTCGATCCCTGTTCCCACCCACCCTTTCCCCCTGTCCTTGCCGACACATCCCTCTGATGCGCAATGGCTCCCTTGCGCTGCCACCCTGACGCTTTAGGGTTACTCTACACTAGATCTGGTAAGTGTCCCTACCCTTCGTGTTTGGTTAGAGTACTTATACATTACTAATCTCGTATCAGTGACCCCCTTCGCCGCTGGCAAACACCACCCTCAGAGCGTCGACCAACCAAATGACCAATACAATGCCCTGGTCCAACTCAACAATGCTCTATTGTCATTTTAGGCCACGTTTGGTAAGTGTTTTTGACTTTTTTGGGCTTCGTTGGATGACTGATATCGGGTCGAAGACCAGTACTGCCTTTGCCGCCAGCGGACGTGACCCCAGCGTAGACCACCCACGACGCCTCACACGACCACCTTGAGGCACTCCTTTATATCACGTTTGGTAAGTGTTTCCCGCTCTTTTGGGTTGCGGTAGAATACTAATTCCGTGTCGATGCACGGCCTCCGCTGCCAGCGCCACGGCACCGGCAGCATCGACCTAGCGACCGACCCTCACGACCTCTACAATGCCCCGCTCCACTTCAATGACGCTCTAACTTCATTCTGGGCCACTTTTCGTAAGTTTATCTGGCCGTTTGGGCTACATTGGAGTACTGATTTCGTGTCTATGCACCGGCGTCGCCGTCAGCGGACCCACCCCCAGTATCGACGGGCCGAACGACTGCCACAACGCCTCGCGCGGCCACCCTGACGCTGTAGCGTCACTCAGTACTATACTTGGTAAGTTTCTCTAGGTTTTCTGCTTGCCGTTGATTACTAATGTCGAATCTATTGTCGGCGCATCGCCTCCGCCGCTCCCGAACGCCACCCCAGCGTCAACCAGCCCAACGACCTCCACCACGCCCCGCTGCACTTTAATGACGCTCTAGCGTCATACTATATCACATTTGGTAAGTGTATTTATCTTTTTGGCTTACAGTAGATTGCTAATTTTGGGTCGGTGACCCCCTTTGCTGCTAGCGAACGCCACCCTAGCGTCGAGCGGCCGAACGACCTCCAGGACAGCTCGCGCGGTCACCCTGACGCTGTAGCGTCACTCCATACCACGTTTGGTAAGTTTCTCCGGGTTCATTTGCTCGCAGTCGATTACTAATGTTGTGTCTGTCGTGTCGTCGCATCACCTTCGCCGCTCGCGAACGCCACCCCAGCGTCAACCGGCCGCACGACCTCCACCACACCCCGCTGCACTTTAATGACGCTCTAGCGTCATACTATATCATGATTGGTAAGTGTATCTACCTTTTGGGCTTACGGTATATTGCTAATTTCGGGTCAACGTACTGCCTTTGGCACCAGCGGATGCCACGCCAGGATTGACCTGCCCAACGATGTCAACGACGTTCACAACGCCTCGTGCCGCCATACTGACGGACTCGAAATCGCATCAGGTAAGCGCCTCCGTGTTCTTTCGTCGAAGGAGATTACTAATTTCGTATCACCGCACCGCCTTCGCTGCCAGCAAACGCCACGCCAGCATCGACATGGTGAACGACGTCAACGATGCCCACGACGCCTCGTGCCGCCGTACTGACACTCTGGAGTGACTCGAAATTGCATTAGGTGAGCGTCTTTATGTTCTTTCATTGAGGTTCATTACTAACTTCGTATCACCGCACCACCTTCGGCGCCTGCGGACGCCACACGAGGAAAGTTGACCTGCCCAACGACGCCTCGCGCCGCCGCACTGGCGGACTCGAAATCGCATCAGGTGAGCGCGTTCATGTTCGTTTTTTGCGGTACATTACTAACTTCGTATCACCGCACCGCCTTTGCCGCCGGCGAACACCACGCCAGCATCGACCTGCCGCACGACGTCCACAACTCCTCGAAGCGCCGCAATCACACCATCAGGTCGCTCTAAATTATGTCTGGTAAGCGTAACCATCTTCTTTCACTGAGGTAGATTGCTAATTTCGTATCACCACACCACCTTCGGCGCCTGCGGACGCCACACAAGGGTTGACCTGCCCAACGACGTCAGGGAAGTCCATGACACCTCACACCGCCGTACTAACGGACTCAAAATCGCATCAGGTAAGCACCTCCATGTTCTGTCGTCGAGGTAGATTACTAATTTCGGATTACCGCACCACCTTCACCCCCTGCGGACGCCACAACAGCATTGACCTGGCAAACGACGTCAACGACGCCCACAACACCTCGCGCTGCCATACTGACGCTCTGGCGTGACTTGAAATTGCATTAGGTGAGCGTCTTTATGTTCATTCGTTGAGGTGCATTACTAACTTTGTATCACCGCACCACCTTCGGTGCCTGCGGACGCCACACAAGGAAATTTGACCTGCCCAACGACGTCAGGGACGTCCGTGACGCCTCGCGCCGCCGTACTGACGGACTCTAAATCGCATCAGGTAAGCGCCTCCGTGTTCTTTCGTCAAGGGAGATTACTAAATTCGTATCACCGCACCGCCTTTGCCGCTGGCGAACGCCACGTCAGCATCGACCTGCTGCACGACGTCCACGACGACCCTCTCCGCCTCGATGGCGCTCTAAGATCATTATAGATTGTCTTTAGTAAGTCTCTCTGGCTTTGGCCGTTACGGTACATTACTAATTTCGTGTAGGTGACCGCCTTCGCTGCTGGAGAACGCCTCCCCGGCGCCGACCGGCCGAACGACCTCCACGACGCCCCACAGCACCTCAATCATGCTCTAGCTTCACTCCAGGCCACGTTTGGTAAGTGTATTCAGCTTTTTTCGGCGACATTTGACGACTGATTTCATGTCGACGTACTGCCCTCGCCGCTAGCGGACGCGAGTATCCCGCTGGCAAACGCCACGCCAGCATCGACTGCCGAACGACATCCACGAAGCCTTGAACAACCGCAATAACGCCCTAGAGTCGCTCTAAATTACGTCTGTAAGCGTATCCATGTTCTTTCACTGTCAGAAGGGGGTTCAAGATAGCTTAGTTCCCACGCAGGAGGATACTAAGGCTAGAGGCAAGGGGGTCTGGGAGATGGCAAAAGAGTAGTGATTGCTGGGGTTCTGGAGTAGACAAGGTAGACTAGGTTGCTGCGTTGGGGTTTGAAGTCCTCCAACGCAGCCTGTATATATACATGAGGTTCGGAGTTATCATATCTAGAAAGTCCGAGAAAGAAGCATGATGTCCATGCGGTACAAATGAGACAGAAGCACGGCATAACTATGCCGATGCTGCGGGATGACTGCGGAGAGATAAGACACGGCATAGAAGTCAGAAGCACGGCATAAGGAGGCCGATGCTTCCGGAAGCAAGGCACAGGTGAGATAAGCGGATGAGGTAAGCGAATGAGGTGAGCGCCCTTTAGTACTCAGAGGATTGGCCTTCGGTCCGGGCGGAGGCGGGATTGATTTGTCAGCGGAAATAAGGCGGAGATGAGTGGGATAAGTCCGGGGGGTTGGGAAACGTCAGGAACACATAGTGATCCTGACATTCACTGAGGTAGATTACTAATTTCGTATCACCGCACCACCTTCGGCGCCAGCGGACACTACGCTAGGATTGACCTGCCCAACGACATCAACAACGTCCCCGACGCCTCACACCGCCGCACTGACGGACTCGAAATCGCATCAGGTGAGCGCGTTCATGTTCGTTCTTTGCGGTACATTACTAACTTCGTATCACCGCACCGCCTTTGCCGCCGGCGAACGCCACGCCAGCATCGACTGCCGAACTACATCCACAACACCTTGAACCACCGCAATAACGCGCTAGAGTCGCTCTAAATTACGTCTGGTAAGCGTATCCATCTTCTTTCACTGAGGTAGATTACTAATTTCGTATCACCCCACCACCTTCGGCGCCAGCGGACGCTACGCTAGGATTGACCTGGCCAACGACGTCAACGACGTCCACGACGCCTCACGCGGCCATACTGACGGACTCGAAATCGCATCAGGTGAGCGCCTCCGTGTTCTTTCGTCGAGGTAGATTACTAATTTCAGCTTACCACACCGCCTTCGCCACCAGCGGACGCCACAACAGCATTGGCCTAGCAAACAATGTCAACGACGCCCACGACACCTCCCGCCGCCGTACTGACGCTCTGGCGTGACTTGCAAGCGCATTACGTGAGCGTCTCTACGCTGGTTCGCTGAGGTGCACTACTAACTTTGTATCACCGCACCGCCTTTGTCACCGGCAAACGCCATGCCAGCATCGACCTGCCGAACCACGTCCACGACGCCCTACTCCGCCGCAATGACGCTCTAGCGTCACTTTAAATTGTATTGGTCAGTTTTCTAGCTTTTTCGTCACTGTCAACTGCTAACTTTGTGTGGACACACCGCCTTCACCGCCAGGGGACCCACCCCGGCATCGACTCGCCGCACGACCTCCACGATGCCCCTCTCCGCGGCAGTGACACTCTAGCGTCACTCTAGACTACGTCTGGTAAGTTTATATAATTTATTTGGCTGTGGTAGATTACTCATTGCATATCAATGACCGCCTGTGCCGGTGCTGAACGCCACCCCAGCGTCGACCCACCGAACAATGTCCACAATGCCCCGCTCCACGGCGATAATGCTCGAGTGTCACGTCAAACTTCATTTGGTTTGTTTTTTCACTTTTCTTCTGGCGGTAGATTACTTATTTCGGGTCAACTTACTGCCTTCACCGCCAGCAGACCCGCCCCGCCATCGGCCTGCCGAACGACCTCGATGCCCTCTCTCTGCTATAAAGACACTCTAGCTTCACCTTAAATTGTATTTCGTGAGTGGCCCTGGTGTTTCTGCTTGCGGCTGATTACTAATTTCATATCAACGACCACCGAACACCACCCCAGCATTAACCTGCCGAAGGCATGGGCGTAAGGATGCGCGGGCATGTAGGGTAAGCCATCTGAATCCCACACAGGCTCCGCCTCACCATGGTCAGGTGAAGACTCGGGGGTGACTGAGTTGTTGTTGAAGCTGAGCAGTGGCCTTGCCCTGTGTAGCGGTAGGAACAGCAGTGGAAGGGAAATGGGTGATGAATGACCGACAATGTCTAAGATGCATTGCAGTGTGGCACTGACATTCTAACATCACTCTCAACTATATCTAGTGTCTCTAACTTTGCCCACGACTTTGTTCACAAGGGTTAGCCTACACGACATTGCCCTCCGCCATAGTAGTTGTTTGTAGGTTCAAGGTTACAGTAGTACATCTTTAGCTAGACCATTGCTGCGTGTGATTGCCAGTGTGGTAAGGGCTTTGTTTGTGTTTGGACAATACAAGGAGCCTGCTGAGCAGTAACCACAACCCTCAACCACCATCTGGCTCCACAATCACCACTGCACTCCCCCCCAATCCTGCTGCTTTGCTTATTGCTTGGACATCATTTACTCTTAGGACATGGTCCATTTCAATTGTGCTGGCTGTGGGAGAAGTTTCAAATTACGATGTGCTTTGACAGGACATTATCTCAAAAGTGAATTATGCCGTGATAGCTTTAAGGCAGCACGTGCAGCTCTTATTCTGGGCTCATCCTCTCCACCACATGAGAGCTATGTTCAAAGCTCTTCTCCAATGGAGGTATCACCAACTGCAGTGTCTCCAGGACCAGGGCCAGACAGCTCTGGTGAATCACATGAAGGTCTTTCCCCAGGACGACATTCTGTCTCCATTGAAGATGCTCTGGATGCTGAAGATAGGGCTGAAGATTTGGGGCCTACTATTACAGAAGAGTTCCCAGACGCAGGCAAGAGTCTAGGGATTGAAAAATCTGCTCGTAAAAAGGAGTGGGAGGAGTTAATTCTAAATGACACAATGCCTTGTAAACCATTTCAAAGTCTTGATGAATGGGAATTCTCTGAGTGGCTAATCCAAAGCAATGTATCACAAGGGGCAATGGACAAACTGCTGAAGCTCAATTGGGTAGGTGAAGGATAGCAATATTTGGACTGTGACTCATTATAACGTATGATTCCAATAGACTCAGAGACATCAAGAGCCATTTTCATTCCATAACAAGAATGATTTCTTAGGCTGTGTGGATAGTCTTCCAGGTGGCCCAAAATTTTCACATGAGACTATTACCATCACAGGTGACTTGAAGGATGAAACAGGGCAATTTCTGACCGAGGAACTTGAATTTTGGAGAAGAGACCCTGTTGAATGTGTCAGAGAGCTCATTGGAAATCCAATTTTTAAAGACCATTTGCAATATAGGCCAATTCGTCTGCGAAGGCGATCTAACCGCAAACGAATTTTTAATGAGGCCTGGACTGCAGACTGGTGGTGGAATGTACAGGTAAGCACATCCCTGATCCCTGATGCTATTCTGGTCTTGGTGACCAACTCATTCAATAGGAAAAGCTCCCAAATGGTGCAACTGTTGCACCAGTCATCATTGCGTCAGACAAGACCAAGCTATCTTACTTTTCTGGTGACAAATCTGCATGGCCTGTTTACATTACTATTGGCAATATTGCAAAAGATGTCCGTCAACAGGTGAACAAACGGGCAACTCTACTATTGGGCTACCTTCCAGTGGCAAAGCTGGAGTGCTGGTCCCCTGGACAACGCAAGGCAATTGGGCAAGACCTCTTCCACCTGCATGAGGCAATTGCTGCAACCTCTATTTGAGGCTGGGAGCAAAGGTTGTGAAATGGCATGTGCAGATGATCAAGTAAGGGATGTCTTTCCTCTGCTTGCCTCGTACATTGCAGATCATCCAGAAAGGTGTGTTGTTGCATGCACCCGCCAAAACTGCTGCCAGCCATGCAAAGTAAGGGCAGATGAGCTGGGTGAATTTGATTCAAACCACCAGTCTCTGCTGCTATCAGTTTACCGAGAGCCTGAAGAAGCACGTAAAATAATCAAAGAGGCACTTGATGGTGATCAAATTGCAATTGAAAAGACACAAGAGGAGGGCCTGCAGATCATTACTGAACCTTTCTGGTCTGATCTCCCACACTGCAATATCTTTCTCGGCTTCCCACCTGATATTCTGCACCAACTACACAAGGGAATATTCAAAGATCACATTTTCAGTTGGTGTACTGCATTGCTTGGAGAGGCAGAGATGGACCGCCGATTCATGGCAATGCCAAGACACTCTTCTCTTCGTCATTTTAAGAGTGGTATTTCAGGAGTTAGCCAATGGACTGGGAAGGAACATAAGCAGATGGAGAAGGTGTTTATTGGGGCAATCTCAGTGGCATTGATAAGCCAGCTGTCCAAGCAGCGCGTTCTCTGATGGACTTCATTTACTATTGTCAGTTCCCAACACTGGATGAAGAAGACCTTGAAAAGATGGATGAGCTGCTCCTCAAATTCCACAATTTGAAGGACATCTTCAAGAAGCGAGGGGTCCGGAAACATTTCAATATTCCCAAATTCCATGCTCTGGTGCATTTTACACATGAAATCCACCTTCATGGAACACCTGATGGGTACAATGCAGAGACACCTGAGCGCTTGCACATTGATCTTGCCAAAACTGGTTACTGTGCAAGCAACAAGAGGAACTACATGAGTCAAATGACAAAGTTCATGCAACGAAGGGAAGCAATTGCAATTCGGCGGGAATATATGGAGTTTATGACGCCATTCACAGAAATCAATGAGGATGTGGATGATGAGTCAGATGACTCCCAAAGCAATATGGTCTTGGATCAAGAGATGGAACTTGATGACCAGGACAACACGCATCCTGACCAAGATGATGATTCAAGCTCATCAACTAGTATGGACTCTGAGTCTGATACTGATGAGGTGGTCCCCATGGAGCCTTTGGCAGTAGAACACCAATTAGTCATTGCATCATCAAAGCAGCCCTTTGGGAGTGTTGGAGTCAAGTTACTCTCAGATAATTTTGGGGCTCTAGATTTTCTAGAGCGAGTGACAGAATATGTCTCTCAGCAGCCTAATACTTCAAACTTCTATCGGCCCACAAAGAATGATAAGTTCTCAGTGTTCAAGAAGATCACAATCAAGTTAGGAAACCCATTGAAACCAGAAGACCTCATTTTTGATCATGTCCATGCTACACCTGCTAAGGCAAAGGGGCCATTAAAGGCCTTACGCAAATATCCAGTCTTTGATACAGTGCTTGTTCGTCAGGTATCAGGTCAGTAAAATTATCAGTACTCTATTCTGAGCAACTCACTCACTTGTATGAGGGTATACAGGCCAACCTCGTCCTGCCAGACTCAAAATATTATTCAAGTTACCAGAGACCATTGACATTGAGCAGAGGCAGCCCCTCCTTGCCTATGTCCAATGGTTTACATCATTCCAAGCCACCAAAACAGATCCTGGAAGTGGCTTTTTTTGCACTAAGCCTTCTCTAATTCAAGAAGAACGTGAAACATCAATTGTTCCTGCCAGTGCCATTATGCGCTCATGTCATCTCCTGCCTAAGTATGGGAGACAGAGGAATGTGTACTGGAACTCAGAAAATGTTTTGGACAGGTGTGAAGAGTTTTTGTTGAATCCTCATTTTGATGTCCACACCTTTGCATCATTGAATCATAGGTAAATACTGTATAGTAGAATATGATGCACATGTGCATGTGAGTGGAAAGTCATGGTGTTGCTGCTCCAGGCATGGGCAATGAATACGACAACAGGTTGCAATTAATTGCAATAAAACTATAAATTGCTATGGGATGCTATACATTGCTATGGGATGCAACAAGACTATAAACTGGTATGGGACGCAACGAGACTATATATTGCTATGGAATGCAACAAGGCTACATGGGTATACAGGTATGAAATGCTATGCTGGTATACCAAGATATGCTACGATATTGTGATATTTTTTGCTACACCTTGCTATGAGGTGCTATACAGTGATATATACTGACTCTAAAATATATAGCATATGTATGCTATATAGTTTCATTAAGAGCTATATAGCAAAAGGCTTTTTGCTGATGAAGACCGCCCGGTGCCTCCTCAAGAATCGTAAAGTCTGGGAGAAAAGACCCCAGCGACTTTACGGGGTTAAGTGTGATCATTTGAATAAAGTAGATAAATCTAGGCTTCGACGTATATATCCAAACTCCTTGTTTTCCTGGTCTCACGAATTTCTTCTTGTTCCCTATCTTCCCTTCGCTTTTCAGTCCTACCTTGCACATATTGTCCTTTGTATTCCCCCTCCAAAAGAGTCTTCTCTCCCATCTTCTATTTACTGCCACGAACCAAAATATGAATAAAGAATTTTGAATTAGGAAAATTCGCCATGACGACTCAAACAACGACCAAAACCAAGGCCCGACCTCCGGTGACCACGTCGGCCCCAATACAACGAACCCAATTGGCCCTGTCGTGGGGCTTCCCAGGACCCTCGCGACAGCAACAGGCAGCCGCCAACTCCCCGAGTAACACAACCAGAGTCGAAGCAACCATCCAAGCTCCTCAACCCAGAAGGCCTTCAGAATCTCAAGGATTGGAAGAACTCCCACTACACGACGAAGGTCTGCTACCACGAGATCCCTCCATGCTTCAATCGGACGATACGAGAACCGCCGGACACACAGCCTACTCTGTAGGAACCCCTGGAAGAAGCCCCAGCCCCAGACCAATGTCTAGAGGACCCTTTGCGGCCACACCCCCAAATTACATTAGGCCGCACTTCGGAGAAACCGCTTCCGATTACGTAATAAGACTGGAAGGCGAAGACATGAGAAGACGGGCCCTGGCCGACGGATTGAATACATCAGCACAACAATGAGCATGGGTCCAACAAGAGTTCCAGGCTGCAGTAGAACAAATTGCCGAAGTCGCCGAAGCGGCATATGGGATCCCAGTGGCACGTGAAGGAATGACCAATGCATTCCAGCACTGGGTTGAGGAAGAAGGATTGGTCGTCACAGACCCTAGAAATCCGCAAAGGGGATTCCCACCCCCTGCCTGATACGGACCGTTCAACCAACCCTTCCGACAGCCTGGATTCGACAATCGTACAGGGCCCCCAGATCCCTATGACCGACGAACGTCGAGGCAAACCCGAGCCCCGCTGCCAAACCCATTCATCCCACCCCCATTCCCTGGACAAGGGGGGAGATCACCAGCCCCGAACCAACAAAGAGGTGGACCCCCTTATGGAGGAGGTGGACCCCCTCATGGAGGAGGTGGGCCACATTATGGGGGAGGAGGACCACCACCGGGCCAGCAAGGACCACCAATCGCCTACGCCTATTGGATGCCCGGGGGCTATGACCAAGTAAACAATGTCTGGCTACAATGCCTCTTCCCTGGAGTTGAAAGAGGACAAACCCCCGAAATGCAAATGCCGGACACCTACGATGGAGAAAAACGAGATCTCGCAGAACAATGGATCAAAAAAATCGAAGCATACATACAGATTAAACCACACACATTCAGCAACTAAACTGCGCTTATCACTTGGGCCAGTAATCTCCTGACAGGGAAGGCGTACGGGTGGTTCGACCCATTCCGAGACGACCGGCAAATCGGACGAATCTGGTCGGCATTTCGATACTATTTTCTCCAGAACTTTGGCGAACCTAATGAAAGGGAAAAGGCCCAAGATCAGATCAAACGACTTCGACAGTATCGATCTGTCACCGAGTACATGTCAAGGTTCTGTGGGGATAGGAACCGAGCAAGGCGTATCTGACTGTGGGACTATGGGTAGAGGGCTTGGACTATGGTTATCAGAGTGAGATCACTAGGCGGGGACGCCACACTAGCACGATTGTTGAGAGGAGTGGTATTGCTATGGTAGAGAAGTAGACAAGAGGCGGAATGAGGAACAAACCTCCTCATTCCGTCGTACTTAAATACTAACAAGTGGCTGTACTTAGAATATCCTAGAATAGTAAAGAATGTGGTGGAATATGATGGAAGAGATTACGCGTCGCATGAGTAAGAAAAGCATGGGTGCAATGAGGGGATGAGTAAGGGAGGTGTGGTAGTGGTGAGGCATCGAGTGATCGGGGAGAATGTGGGGAGAGGGTCACGTGGTGTGGAAACACGGGGCACGTGACCGCAGATGTGACGAGGTCGTCACAGTACACTGCTGAATTCAATGCCCTCCGATCTAAAATTGATTGGGACGTTGACGCCCTCATATCAGCCTATATCGATGGACTGAAACCCGAAGTACTATCAGCAGCCGCAGCAACTAAATGGTCCCGAACTTTGTTGGAAGTTCAGGAACAAGCCCGGACCATCGACGATAACTTGATGCATGCCCGACAAAACGCAAATCACAGGACAGGGATAACTCGGAACCCAAACAACTACCGAAATACTCGGAACATCAACGCCATTGAACCCATTCCCCTCGAAATCGATGCCACCCAAACCACCAAGAAGTCACCATACAAGAAGTTGGATGAAAAGACCAAAGCTCAACTTCGCAAGGAAGGGCTGTGCTTTTACTGCAAGAAAGGAAAGCACCTGGCCGCCACATGTCCACTCAAGAAAACCACAAACCAAATTGCAGCAACCACCATGGATGAAGTGGTGGAAGCCTTTCAAGAACGATCAAAAGATTAGGGTCCGTAGGGAAGGCTGAAGCCCTACCGACCCAGAACCGTTTCTCGTCTCTACCCCTGGAATCTTGTGAATTGACAATCGAAAATGTAACTATCAAGGACGAAGTCTCGGTGCCTGAGGCCCTGCCTTCTAAAAAACCAATGAAATCCATGGATGACCCCCTGCAATTCACAATCATGATCGAGAACCATTCAGCTTTAGCACTATACAACCCAGGAGCCACCATGAACTTTGTAAACCGCAATTGGCTTAAGAAATCAAGATTAACCACTAGGCAAGTTCCCCCTCGATGGCTCACAAACGTCGATGGTAATGAAAACAAAGAACCTGGAATTACCGAAGAACTCCAAGGAAGGACCAAGATCGGCTGCCACAGCTCCAAGGAGAAATATGCCGTGGCCAACATCGGGCGATTCGACGTCATTATTGGAAGACACTTTATCCGAAGGCATAAGCCTATCGTGGAATGGAACGAAACCGAACCAGACCGACTAGTATTCTCTTCGAGATATTGCTTGGATCAGTGTTTACCATTTCCAGTACACGTCCTCGGTGAAAATTCGAATTCAGCAAGAAGATCAGATATCGCCTACCTAGACCAACCCCCAGGAAGAATCTTGACAGAAATATGTCATCAATGGCTGGAGGCCAATGCAACGCAATCCCACTCCGCAGCCATCGCTGAAAAAAATCAAAAAGAAGAGAAGAAACCCGAAGAAATTGTCCCAAAGAAACTACATGAGTTTCTGGATGTGTTCACCGAAAGAGAAGACGCAGAACTGCCTCCACATCGGGGAGACCTAGATTGTGCAATTGACCTCGAGGAGGGGAAGAAACCACCCTTTCAACGAATCTACAAAATGTCCCCGGACGAATTAGCGGTCCTCAAGAAACAACTTAATGAAGATCTAGCGAGGAAATGGATCAAACCTTTGAAATCACCTGCTTGGGCCCCGGTTATGTTCGTCAAGAAGAAGGACAGCTCCCTACGGTTATGCATTGACTATCGAAAAATGAACGACGTCACGATCAAAGATCAACTGACATTGCCACTACCGGATGAAATTTTCAACATGGCGGGAGACGCAATGTACTGGACGGCGCTGGACATCTCAAAGGCGTACAACAACCTCAGGATCAAAGAGGGACATCAATGGAAAACAGCCTTTGGAACGAAGTACGGTCACTACAAATACGAAGTCATGCCCTTTGGGCTGACCAATGCCCCAGCCCAATTCCAACGATTCATGAACGAAACATTCAAAGATATGATCGACAACGGTGTGGTAATCTACCTAGACGACATTCTCATCTATGCCAAAACTCAAGAAGAATTACTTGAGCGTACGAAAGAAGTATTGGAACAATGTCGCAAGGAAGGCCTCAAATGCAAAGCAAAGAAATGCGAATTTGAAAAGACAGAAATCAAATACCTGGGATATGTGATTGGCCGAGGAGGAATCCGAATGGACGAAGAAAAAGTTGCTGCAATAGTCGAGTGGCCTGAACCAAAGAACATCAAACAACTACAAGCAGTCCTCGGATTCTGGAACTTTTATAGAAGGTTCATCGAAAACTACTCAAAGCTATGCAAGCCCTTCCACGACCTATTAAAGAAGGAAAGCAAATGGGAATGGACGAAGACCCATCAAGAAGCATTCGACAAAATGAAGAAAGATTCACAGAAGCACCAGTACTCATCAAACCAGACTTTGATAAACCATACACCGTGGAGTGCGATGCATCAAACTTCGCAAGAGGAGCAATCCTGTCACAGGAAGGCGCAGACGGGAAACTTCATCCAATTGCATTCTCTTCCAAAGCATTAACCGACGCAGAAAGGAACTACGACATCTACGACAAAGAACTCCTAGCCATATTCAAGGCATTCAAAGAATGGCGACACTTCCTACAAGGCGCAAAAGGAACAACCGTAGTATTTACAGACCATCAAAACCTGGAGACATACACCACAACCAAAATCCCGAACGGCAGACAAAAACGTTGGTCACATACCTTGAACATTTCGATTACAAAATCCATTATCGACCCGGCAAATTCGCACAACCGGACGCCTTATCAAGAAGGCCAGACCACGAGCCTAAAGAAGGGGCAGAAGAAAGGAAACCAGGAATCATCCCAAAAGGAAAATTTGGGCCCCCGCTCGATGTTCTGGCCCTGACGGCTACAGACAGTGAAATTCAAGACCTAATTGAGAACAAATCCAGAGAAGATGTGACCATTACCAAAATTCGTGAAAACCTGAACGACAAACAAAGAATGGTCGGCAACACCCTTATCCACGAAGAACGAGTATATGTGCCCGACAACAATGAAATCAAGCTCAAAATTGTACAATCAAGACACGACTCACTACCAGCAGGACATCCAGGATGAGCAAGGACAATTGAGCTTGTTAGTCGAGACTATTACTGGCCAGGAATGACGAAGTACATAAACAATTACGTGGAATCTTGCGATATGTGCCAACGAACGAAACCGAGGAAAGGACTTCCTGAAGGAACGTTACAACCACTACCAACACCGAAAGGCCCATGGACGGACGTCACGTTTGATCTCATCACACAATTACCAAAGACCGAGAAAGGACACGACGCCATCGTGACATATGTGGATCGGCAATCCAAGAGAGCCCATTTCCTTGCGACAACAACCACCATTAATGCCGAAGGAGTCAGTGATCTGTTTATTGATCACATCTGGAAACTACATGGCCTCCCAGAACGAGTGACCACGGATCGGGGCCCTCAATTTAACTCCAAATGGGCAAGACACAACTATGGACGACTCGGGATCGAACCCACTTTCTCCACAGCATTCCATCCGCAGACCGACGGACAATCGGAGAGGGCAAACCAAATTGTCGAACAATTCCTAAGAATCTACTGCTCGTACAGACAAGACGATTGGGACAATTACCTGTCAATGGCCGAATTCGCCTATAATAACACCAAACACGCCAGCACAGGAATGACACCTTTCTTCGCGGACCTAGGGAGACACCTGGCTTACCTCCCAAAACGATTCAATAGTCAAAAAGAGGAAATTCCAGCCAGTGAAGAATACCTCCAAAGACGAAATGCAATCGAACAAGAAATTCAGGCTTCAATCAGACTCGCAGGACAAGAACACAAACGGTATTTTGACACAAAAGTCAGACAAGAAACCGAGTACCGCCCAGGAGATAGGGTCTGGTTGAGCCAAAAAGACAACATCACGGGAAAAGAAGCCATCGCAACGCAAAGACCATCGCCAAAGTTGGAACACCGACGTTTCGGCCCCTTCAAAATCATCGAGCCCGTAGGAAAAAAGGCATACCGAATCCAGTTACCAAACTTGATGAAAATCCATCCTGTCTTTCACGTTTCCCGACTATCTCCATACAAACCAAACACCATCCCAAATCGAAAAGAACCCGTTCCGCCACCGGTAATAACCTCTGAAGGTGAAGAATATGAAGTCGAAGAAATCCTAGATTCGAAGTGGGTCAAGAAAACATTGAAATACCTCGTTAAATGGAAAGGCTATGGACCGGAAGAAAACACGTGGGAACCAAAAGCAAACTTAATCAACGCCCAAAAGTTGGTTCAAGCATTTCATAAACAACACCCAAAGGCGGCAAACTCCGCTCATCCTCCTAGTCGAGCCTAAAGACGGGCAATTGGCAGGATCACTATGTGTTCCTGACGTTTCCCACGCCCTCGGACAAATTCCGCTCATCTCTGCCTTAACCCCGCTGACTACCTCGGACAAATTCCGCTCATCTCCGCCTTAACCCTGCTGACTAATCAACTCCGCCTCCGCCCGGACCGAAGACCTC
>WSUI01000638.1:0-19979 GCA_019633595.1 Tulasnella sp. UAMH 9824
ACTTTTCTCTTACAGCCCCAATCACTTTTCCTCGTAAAAACCAACCCTTGTGGGTTGTCTGACCCATATCTCTTAGCACCCCCCCCCCCCCCCCCCCCCCCAATCTTTCGACCCCCTCCCCTTTATCACCTCTGCCGTTTAGACTCCTTTACTTGACTGTATCACCCAACAATTCTCTCGATTTTCCTCCCCTGTTCTTTTCTTAGTGCCGTGTCGCCTCCCTTGTATCCTGTTCTTCCCTTGTTCTGTTTTCCTTGTCGTGTCTCAAAGTTTGCCACCCAATCATCATCTTCCCCAAGAGGTTTTGTTTTTGCCTCCATTTTCTCCCCACCGTCGTGGTACCTGTAGTATTCTTTTGTCGTGTTTCCTTCCTGTGTATATCTGTTCCTTGGTTCTTTTGTTCTGTTGCGATTGAAGATACCTGGATTGCAAGCTCGTAGCTGTGATTTCTTACTCGCGTCTCAGAAAAATAATTGGCTGTTAATTGGAAAGGAATGTGATTGCTTATCGCAGTGTCGAGTCGGACATGAGGGGGATAACTGCAAGGTCTCAGAGTGGCTGGACCCGTCTGCCCCGTAGCTCACGATGTGCGGTGAAGACCCACGGGACGGAGCGGAGGGTGAAGCTTTGGCACTTATCAAGGGGTTGTCTCGCAACTAGAGTTTCCCTTGTCTTATTATGGTTGAATGGGAAATATTGGTGCGACAGTGGAACCTGGACCCGTCCAGAAACAGGGTTGAACGCATTGCGAAATAGGTAGCAATCGCCTAGAATTGGCCCCCGTGGACCATTCTCAAAATCAAATCTTTCCGCTTTGGTAAACGAAGCGACCATCGACGTCCTATTGGGGAATGCAAGTTTAAGGTAATATCTCCAAACTTGATCAGCGGCCCCGGTTTGGTGGATCGGTAGAAAAAGCCGGGGCCGCCGCTGGAAGGTCGTTGGTTCGATTCGCATGTCCGGCTTGTTGGATGTACCTTCATGTAGTACATAACAAGTGCGCAATATACTTTTTTTGATTCCGTATGGCCAACGCCGGTTCGAAGCCCACCCGGCTCATCTATTATCCGTAGCGAGTGCTCGATCCCCAAGACTCATTGCAAGATTCTCATAACCTTATCCGCAGCTATTATCCACCTCGCCCCGGCTACTCCACCCTTGTCATGGCTGCGAGAGCTTGGTACACTTACAGTCTCCGAAGTCCTGCTCGTCAGCATCGCAAGCGTGCACAAACAGGTGCAGAATCGGTCCAATTTCAAACATATGACATCCTCCCCTCCCAGAGAAATAATCACACAGTCCCATTCACTCTGTATGGTGTAGATGTAGTGCATCTTCATGCTGATACTGACATAGTGTTGCTCTTGGCCGGACAGGTGTCCAACGTTCAAGTGCAGCGCACATTACATCAGCGAACCTATGTGAGTGGGATCTTCACCGCCCTCTTGGATATGATCACTCATCTTTCAATCACACTTGTACTTTCTTCGCTCAGCTCCTAAACTCATTGTGGGCAGATTGGAAATGGAGACCAGCGGCCCTCGTTCTAGTGGAGGATCAGGCTACGCCTTACATCTGTCTCCGATCTCCCACCTTCCCACCGAACTTTTCGTTATAATACTCAAGTTGGAGCTCGATTCAATTGCCCCCCAGGCCGAAATATTGGACGAAACCTTGATCCTCTTCACGAAAAGGCTCTACACCTTGCGGCTCGTTGCGAAACGATGGCAACAAATCATCGACGGGACCCCAATATTCTGGACATTTGTCCTCTCCACCGTACCACCAGATGTCAACAACTCTACCATTATGCGATCAAAGAACGGCCCACTGGCCATCATTTATCCGCGCAAACCGGGTTGGCATCGGAATGAACCACCCTTCCCGCAGGATTTCTTGGCGACGGTGGCACACACACGCTCCCGCTGGTCTGCGTACAGCGGACCCATCGTACCGGAATATCTAGAAACACCGGCGCCTCTCCTCCAAACAGTTAAACTATGGGACAAAGCGCTTTGTCACGACCTGGGCATCAAGCCTTTGGAACTGCTCGGTGGACGCGCAACAGGTCTTCGACACGTCGAATTATCCAGAGTCTCGATCCGATGGAAGCTGGGAATGTTTTCCCAATTAAAAAGCTTGACACTAACCCGCGTAAATCAGAATGGGTTAAGCTCAAGTCATATTCTGGATTTCCTTCATGCGAGCCCATTCTTGGAACATCTCAAGCTCAGGGGTCTGGGCGTAATGACTAAAGCTATTCCGCCTTCTCCCATCATCACACTCCCCCATTTGCGTTCTATTCTTCTCTCCGAATGCCAAGACATCGTAACCGAGCTAATTCTTCAGAACCTTCGAGCCCCATTTTGCATTAACTTCTCCCTCGACATGCTCCGAACAATAGGCTCAACAACAGCTGCACATGTCCACAGACTTGTGAACGAAGCTTTGCGTCCCTTTCAAGGCATACTCCGTGCCATACACGAGCGTAATGGACTCTCAGAAATGGTGCTCAGTTCGTTCGAGGTAGAGTGGTATACCCCCATACAAAATGGCATGGAACACAAATTCCATGTACACTTAAGGGATACTCGTCTAATGTCCGGCATTCGTTGGGTGGAGGAGGTTCTGGAAAGCAATTTCGGTCTCAGAATCTACTTCATCGCCAATAGCAAGGTTAAGGCAGAAGTATTGGAGACCATTGCGCCAATGCGATGTGCAACGAGTTTCCATATTGGGGGATCTCAGGGTCCGGATACAACTCGCCTGCTCCTGGAGTTCTTAGCCAAACCCCTTAGGACGGACCCATCGCTGCCCTCAATTCCATGCCTTCGAGAGCTTATACTGACATCTTGGGGATGGAATGCGCGGGATCTGCTTGATTTGGTACATTCAAGAACCAATTTTCCCTCGTTGGAGACCGAAGAACGGCCTCCTCTGGCAATCAAAATATCGTGCAGAGCGTTTTTACGCGATGGCGGTCCTCGGCCCATCCTCGACTATGCGGTGCTCACCAAGATCAGGGAGACCAAAGGCGTCGAGAGAGTTGAGTTTTTTGGTTCAAAGCAGTGTGACGGAATGTTAGCGGTGATTTGGAACGAGGAGGCATCGCAACCTCTGTGGTGCTGACGACCAAACCTCGTTTACAAAGGACCCTGGATTCTCATATGGTTTCTATTTCGGTTTTCTCTCTTCTAAAACCTGATATAATTTACTGTGCTGTTGTTAGTTGCCATTCTATGTCTTATTTCCTTTTGCCGTCGAGTGCGGACAGATTATGGAAGTTGCACATCTCGAGGCTCACGGAAGGGAGCTTGTACATGTTTCCTTTCTTTGTTTCACCTAATGTTATGTCAATCCCCTTAGATTTTTCTCTTCCCAGTCTTCGCTTGGCTTCTATTCCGCCTGCGCTGTTCTGTGGTTCTCCACAGGACAAGAGATCTCGACCGTAACCTCGGCATCGCTCGCACCGGTACCTTGTAGACCAAATTGTTTGACGAGCTGAAACAGTTGGAGATGTTTTAACCCTTGTGGCATCCGCAAGAGGGGTAAGGTGATACTTTAGAAAAGTAGGGCAAGCGCATAGAAAGTTGAGGCATGTGGATAGGTACGGGAGCGGCGCAACAGGAGAGTTCTCGCCCGTGGTGAAGAATCCTGGAGGGAGGAGTGGATGGTAGGCGGGCGACTTTCGGCATCTTGAGATGCCCTCACATCATGTGGAGTCCAAAGCTGTACAGGGAGATGGTGTTCGTACCGAATTTGGGTTGAGAGTCAAGCCCGTCAAGCGAGGACAAACATGGCACCAGTCCAGTCCCGAACGCGGTACCGCGGTACTGGTCACCACTCGAAGAGCAGCAAGCACCATAACTCATTCATAGTGAAGGGTTTAACCTATCAACACCATACTTTGCTCTGAAAATCAGCACGGCTGTTCCCTTCGTTTCATACCAACGTAGAGTGGCTGGCGAACTTGAGTAAGCGGGGTCCCTCTTAAACACCGTATTGAATATAGTCACTAACACCTCCATCATTACCCTGTTATTTTTACTCAGTATTTCGTCTCACATCGGAAAGGCTGGTGATGGACACCAGCAGTTCTCAGTATGGCGGTTCCGCAAGATTTCGGCACTACTTTCCTCTGTTCCCAATCTCTCAGCTTCCTACCGAGCTCTTCGTTGAGATGCTCCGGTTGGCGCTTCGAGGGACCTATTATAAAAACATGCCTCTGGAAACGCGGTCACGACACCACATGCAGAGGCTCTACGCCATGCGGCTTGTTGCGAAGCGATGGCAAGAAATCATCGATGAGACTCCAATGTTCTGGGCATATGTTATCTCTACCCTACCTCCTGATGTCAACAATACGGCGATTCTCCGATCACTTAATGGTCCTTTGTCCATTGTATACGCATGGCAGACGGTGGCCAGGGTGGCCAATCGGCTTCTCCCAGAGGATTTCCTCGCAACGCTCGCACATACACGCCCTCGTTGGTCTGCATACAGCGGCCCCATCGCACCAAATTACCTAAATACACCTGCACCTCTTCTCCGAAAAATTAGTTTAAGCGGAGGTGTTGGGCTACAGCCTCTGGAACTGCTCGGTGGGGAAGCAACGGGTCTTCGACACGTTGAAATATCTGGAGTATCGGTCCGATGGAGGCCGGGGATGTTTATGCAGCTGAAGTGTTTGACACTAGAACGCATTCAGGGAGATGACTTAAAGACCGATCATCTTTTAGGGTTTCTTCGTGCAAGCCCATGCCTAGAGCATCTCAAGCTCCAACATGTTCGCGCGACAACCGACAACGTCCCGGCTTCTCCAATTGCTACACTCTCTCAACTCCAATCCTTCGCCCTCGTTTCATGCAACAACAATGTAACCGAGTCCATTCTATGTGGTATCCGAGCCCCGTCTTGTATCAACCTCTCTCTGACGGTAGACCGAACCTCCCCCGGAACCAACTCAAATGAATTTCTCCCGAGACTTCTGGACGAAGTTCTGCCTTCCTTTCACGGAACATTTCGTGCCATACATGAGAGAAATGGACTCTCAGAAATTGTCATCCAGCCGTCCAGGTTTGAATGGCGCACCCTCAAAGAGAGTGACCAAGATCACAAGCTCCGTGTGTATTTATGGTGCCCGGAGCTGATCTCCGGCTTTCGCTGGGTGGACCGGGTCTTGCAAAATGACCCAGGTCTCAGAATCAACCTAGCCACCACAAACTACATCAGCGAGGCCGGTTTGAAGACTATTGCGCCCATGCGATGTGTGACACAAGTACTCATAGGAGAACATCACGGCAGAAAGCAATACGCCCGAATCCTGAAATTCCTCGCCGAACATCTCGATACAAACCCCGCGATACCGTCACTGCCATGCCTTCGGGAGCTGACGATGAAATCCCCAGAGTGGAAAGCAAAATCCCTACTCGATATGCTCCATTCTACATCTGCTTTTCGTCCTTGGAAGACCATGAAACGACCACTTCTGTTGATCAAGATGTCCCGCGGACAGTTTTCCTCGGCTGGCAATCCTCGCCCTGTCATTGACTATGGATTGCTTAGCAAAATCAGAGGGTACGAGGGTGTCGAGCAGGTTCAGCTTATTGGTCCAAAGCAGCGTAATGGGATGCTAGCAGTTACTTGGAGCGAGGAGGCACCGAAGCCTCTACAGGGCTGACGAGGACGTATTGTTTATAAAGGATCCCAGCTTCTGTTCTCTTCACTATGTCTGTTGGCTCATAGGTAACTTCTTATCCTCTACACGACTGGTCCTGCACGCCCTTCTGCATTCTATTTCCTGTGTGGCCCAAATGCATACAGATCGCCGTGGACTCGAAAATTGCGCATGACGTCCTCTCCGTGATTCGTTGTTTCGAACAATGCCAGGCTCGCAGCTGCCTCCCATGCACATCTCAGAGAACTGGCTGGTTTTCGGTAGTAAAGAGGTATAAAGTTTATACGACTTCCGAGTCGGGCAAGAGTACGACGGCTGGGACATCCCAAAGGGACGAACTGGTGTACTCGTCGACGGACCGCTCACAATGGGCCCCAGAAACCCTCGGGATTACCCGGACGGTGATATTTGGGCCTTGTGAGGTGTGCTCCTTGTTGGGGTCCTTGCCGATCATCTCACGGGGAATCCCAGTGGTGTCGAATTTGAACCCAGAAAGTCAGTATAAGCAGGTACAAACAGAACGCCAGTCTCGTCTGAAACACTCGACCTTCGAAGAACAACGAGCATTCAAATCCATCCATCGGGTACAGTGCAAACGTAGTGCATCGTCATGCTGACACTGACGTGGTGGTGCTCCCAGCCCAATAGCTGTCGAACGTTCGATTGCCGCGAAGACCACATCGGTGAACCTCTGTGAGACCATGCTAGACGTTGCCTTGCATACATTCACTTATCCTTCGATCACACCTATACCTTCTTCACCACACAAATTGACTGTTCATTGAAAGATTGGTGATGGAGACCAGCGACTCTCATTCGGGTGGAAGACCGGAACAGACCCTCCCCCTGTCCCCGATCTCCCAGCTTCCTACAGAGCTGTTCGTTGCAATACTCCGGTTGGAGCTCCAATCAACAGCTATAATGGCCGATTCATCCGAATCCTCTTTGCGCTTCTACATGCAAAGGCTCTACACCATACGGCTTGTTGCCAAACGGTGGCAAGAAATCATCGACGGGACCGCAACACTCTGGACATTTGTCCTCTCCACCTTTCCATCCGATGTCAACAGCGCAACCGTTACCCGATCGGTTAGTGGCCCATTGTCCATCGTTTATCATTCCCAGATGCATCGGAATCAGGGTAAACTGCTGCTTCCGAGGGATTTCCTTGCGACGGTGGCACATGCACGCTCTCGCTGGTTTGCGTATAGCGGACCCATTGTACCAGAGTATCTAGGGACAACGGCGCCTCTCCTCCAGAAAATTAAATTGCGGAGAGGGTTTCGGCGAGAATCGGACATCAAGCCTTTGGAACTGCTCGGCGGATGCGCAACAGGCCTTCGACATGTCGACTTATCCGAAGTCTCGATCCGGTGGAAAATGGGGATGTTTTCCCAATTAAGGAGCTTGACGCTAGAGCACATAAGTGGGGACGGGTTCAGCACCAGTCATATCCTGGATTACCTTCGTGGGAGCCCATGCTTGGAGCATCTCAAGCTCAAATCCCTCCACACAGCACCTGAAAGCACACCGCCTTCTCCCATTATTGCACTCCCTCAACTACGTTCCATTGTTCTTTCTAGGTGTCAGGACAGTGTGACCGAGACAATTCTACAACATATCCGAGCCCCTTTCTGTATCAACTTCTCTCTCATAATACTCTCAGATGAAGCTGCCAATGACCTTATAAACAAAACATTGGTTCCCTTTGAAGACATACTCCGCGCAATACACGCTCACAATGGGCTATCAGAAATTATACTCAACAATTCGGGGTTGAGATGGCCTTCTGGTGGGCGAAACGATAATGACCACAAGCTCCGTTTATATTTTGGTTGTGACTCACTAATATCTAGCATTCGTTGGGTGGAGGGGCTTCTGGGAAGCAATCCCTGTCTCAAGATCAATCTTAGATCCATGATAGGCGATCACATAGTACTGGAAACCATTGGGCCTATGCAATGCGTTTCAAGCGTCGTGATAGGAGAATATCTGGGTCGGGGGGAAACTCGCTCAATCCTGCAATTCCTTGCCGAACCGCTCAATACTGACCCGCCCTTATCCTCACTTCCATGCCTCCGAGAGCTTATATTGATGCCTGCAGACTGGATCGTGCAGGACCTGCTCGACTCTTTGCAATCAAGATCCAATTCGCTCTCCTGGGAGGCCGTGGAAAGGCCCCCTCTAGTGGTCAAGGTGTTGCGCGGAGCGTTTTCATGGATCGGTGGTCCTCGGCCTAGTCTTGACTATGCCGCACTTACCCAGATCAGAGGGACCACGGGCGTCGAGCGAGTGGAGCTTATTGGTTTAAAGGAGTGTGATGGAATGTTGACGGTGATTTGGAACGAGGAGGCATCACAAGCTATGTGGTGCTGACAACTAAACCTCTTTTACTCTTTTATGAAGGACCTTGGCTTCCCCTCTGTTTGCCCTTTTCATCTCCTCGCATCTGACTCCTGATATCGTCTACTGTGCTGCTGTTAGTTGCCCTCCCGGGGTTTATTTCCTATTGTGGTCAAGTGCGGACGGATCGTGGCAGTTGCATGTCAACAGCTTGCACATGTTTCCTCTAGACTTCTTTCTTTGTTTGACCTTATCTTACGTCGATTTCTTCGGATTTTCCTCTCCTAGACTCTCTCGATTTTTCTCCTCAGTGGTTGTATCTCAGCTACCGCACGTAAGTGTGTTTCTGAGGTCCTCTGTTCTATACAATCCATAGCGTTTGGCCCGTGAGCGGTGCTGGTGGTTGCCCCTTAGTCTGACCTCAGAGCGATTGTGTGGCTTCTTGAAGGAAGTGTAATCACTTGTCCTCATATGAGTCGGACTCAGCAATCGGGCTGCCTCGCCGATTGGCACACAGTACCCTGTCATTCCGACTATTCAAGGCAGGAAGAAGAGTAATCAAGAAGTAAAATTCAAATCAAAGGCGAGAAATGTGATTGGATATAGAGGTTTGTACTCTCAACGAGTAATCTTATATGTTTGGATGCAAGAGCACGCTAAACGGATCGCGACTGACCGCGTGGCACGGTAAGGGTCTCCGAAAAATAACGGCCACCCCCAAACCTGTGACAAAGCCTATTTACACTTTTCAATACACAGAAATATAATAGCTCGAGTATATAGAGTATTTCGCCCAGGAAAGAAGGTGACAACGGACACTACGACGCTCCGCCGCTTGTCTTCCAGGTGACTTTATTCCCTCACTTTCCTCGCCGAAGCCACAACCCCATCACCTACTGTGGGAGCGTAGTTAGTACCGCCCTCATTTCAAATATGAGCAATGCGTGAGTCATGCTGGCCAAAGTTTCTGGTACAAAGAGCTGATCAGTCTCGTCTCAATGCAATGACCTTCCATGAACAACAAACACCCAAATTCCTCCGTCACGTATAGTACAGAGCTATATACCTAATCGTGGTCTGACACTGACATGGTGGTGCTTTTAGCCGGACAAGCGTATTTCAGCAAGCCTCATCTCAGCGGACCGCTGTGAGTAGGACTTCTGGGTGGAACGTCCTACCTGATGATGATCATTAATTTTTCGGTCATGGGCATGTTTTATTCATTATGTACTCTAGTTTTTGCTTGACAGAATGGAGGCCGGTGGGGCTCCTCCGGATGCCATCCCAAAATCGGAGTACTCCCTCCCACTGTCCCCGATCTCCCAGCTCCCTACCGAGCTTTTCGTTGCAATACTCCGATTGGAGCTCATGTCCACCGATCTGATGGCGGAAAATACGGAGTACTACGTAAGCTTCTATATGAGAAGGCTCTACTCCATGCGACGGGTGGCCAAAAGATGGCAAGAAATAATCGACGGGACCGCAGCATTCTGGACGTTGATCCTCTCTACTTTCCCACCAGACATCAGCAACATGACTATTATCCGATCTAATAACGGCCCCTTATCCATCATTTACTTATCCCAGGTGTTTGGGAATGGAATCAAACGGCTTTCACCGCAGGATTTCCTAGCAACTGTCGCGCACACGCGCCCTCGTTGGTCTGCGTACAGTGGACCCATCGTGTCAGAATACCTAGAGACACCGGCACCTCTTCTCCAACAAATTAAGTTATGGAGCAACTTTGCGGGAGGATCAGGTGTTGAACCTTTAGACCTGCTGGGTGGGTACACAACAAGTCTGCGACACGTCGAATTATTGAGAGTTTCGATCCAATGGAAGATAGGAATGTTCGCTGGGTTGAAATCCTTGGCGCTAGAATGGCTGGGACAGGACAGCTTAAAGACCAGTCATCTCCTAGATTTTCTTCGTGCAAGTCCGTACCTAGAGGACCTCAAGCTTCGAAACATTCATGCAACCTTTGATGACACCCCGCCCTTGGCTCCAATCACTCTCCCACAACTCCACTCCATTTCCCTCTTTGGCTGCGAGAACACCGCAATCGAGTGCATTCTGCATCATGTTCGTGCCCCATCTTGCATCAGCTTGTTTTTGGGCGTATTCGGAACCGCCGTAGATGAGCTCATTCATAAATTCTTCGACGACCACCCACTGCCATTTGAGGGAATACTGCGCGCCATACACGAGCGCAATGGACTCTCGGAAATTGCACTTCACAAGTACGGATTTGAATGGCACACGCCCGCAAAAGATGCCAAAGCCTGCAAGCTCCACGTGCATTTAGAATGTGCGAGCCTCGTCCCTGGGATTCGCTGGGTAGAGCGGGTTCTGGGAAGGGAATCCGGTTTAAGAATCAAATTTGGCTCCATGATTAACGTCAGCGACGCTGTATTGGAGGCCATTGTGCCCATGTCATGTGTGACGCAGGTCGTCTTAGGGGGATATCAGGGCGGGTGGGAGTCCCTCCGGATCCTGAAATATGTGGCCACACCTCTCAATACGCGCCTATCGTTACTACCACTGCCATGTCTTCGAGAGCTTATACTGCTATCAGTAGGATGGAATGCAGAGGTACTTCTCGGCATGGTACATTCGAGATTCAACCCATCCTTCTGGGGGACCTTCGATCGGCCCCTGTTGGTGATCAGGATGTTGCGCGGGGCATTTTCATGGCCAGGTAGTCATCGGCCTATTACTGATCATGCTGTGCTTACCAAGATCAGGGAGACCGACGGCGTCGAACGAGTTGAGTTTGTCGGTGCCAAGGAGCGCAACGGAATGTTGGCCGTAATTTGTAACGAGGAGGCATTATAGCCTCTGTGGCATTGAAGACAGAGCCTCATTTACAAACGATACGGATCTGATAATTCCATCTCTTGCTATGTTTGTTTCTCCACTGGCACTTTATGTTATCCCGACCGGGATGTCGTTGCCAGCTCCTTTGTGTTCCATCTCCTTTGCGACACGGACAACTCATGACGAATTTACATAGCTCAGAACCCGGCATAGACTTACTGGACTCCTTAGGTAAAATTTAATGGCTGTTTCAACTTCTGATAGCCACTCTGTTGAAAATGCCGGGGGCATCCTGAAACTCCCTGGAAACCCAATCAAGTACAAACAGCTCATCGGTCCGGTCCGAAACGCACTCACCCCCTCTCAACAAGAACACTAAGCACCCTAATTTGCGCATCATTCAGGGCATACTCTCAAAGTATACCTCTCTATTCGAACCCTATCCCGACCAGAGGGAGTACCACGCTTCCCGAACAGGCAAATACCGTCATACCCCAGGGCAGCTTTTGCCGCATTTCTGTGAGTGGTTCCTCGCAGTCCTCAATATTCTCTTATGCTCTGTGCGCTGCGATCCGATTACAACTCTTTGTTTTCTACTTTTGTTTCAACTTTAGGAAGAGCGAATTTGTGATGGAGATGGGTGGGTCTCACTATCATGATACGGCCTCGGAGATCACTCTCGCAGGACCAGCGCATGAGGCCTCTTTACCCGCAATCTCCCACCTTCCAACTGAACTCCTCGTTACGATAATCCGTTGGGCACTCCTATCAACATCAAATTATACCTTCGAGACCATGGAATCGCACTTGCGCATCTACATGCAAAGGCTCTAGACCATGCGGCGGATAGCAAAATGATGGCAAGAAATAATCGAAGGAACCCCAACATTCTGGACATTTGTTCTGGCCACTCTACCACCTCATGTCAACGAAATGACTGTTCTTCGATCCGGCACATGTTCCTTGTCCGTCGTGTACGCACCGACACTGTTTGGGATGTGGAACAACCAGCCTCCCGTTACGGACTTCCTAGTGACAATCGCACACACGCATTCTCGCTGGTCAGCATACAACGGACCCATTGTGTCAGAATACTTAGAAACACCGGCACCTCTCCTCAAAAAATTTTCTCTATGCGGGACGTTTTATGAAGGATTGGACGTGAAACCTTTAGAACTGCTGGGCGGCTGTATGTCGGACCTTCGACAAGTCGGACTATTCCGAGTCTCAATCCCCTGGAAGACCGCAATGTTTACCAGTCTAAGCAGCTTGGCTCTAAACTCCCTTGGGTGGGATGGGTTAACCATAGGTCATCTTCTTGATTTCCTTCGTTCAAGCCCCAACTTGGAGCACCTCAAGCTTCAAAACATCCACGCAGCACCCAGCAGTGCCCCACTCCCTCCCATTATCACCCTTCAACAACCTCGGTCCATTTTTCTCTCCAACTGCAAGAACGATGTAACTGTGCCTATCCTACATCAAATTCGAGCTCCATCGTGCAGCAGCTTCTATCTAGCCGTATCTACAACCCCCGCAAGACATGAATTCGTCCACGGATATCTTCACAGTGCACCACAACCCTTTGAGGAAATACTCCGCACCATACACGAGCGCAATCGCGGCTCACTCCTTGCACTTACCTCATCCATGTTTGAGTGGCGCACTCGCGAACAAAATGACGCGGAACACAAGTTCCATGTGATTTTGGGGTGTGATCCGCCGACCTGTATTCATTGGGTGGAGCGGACCTTGCGAAGCGATCACGGCCTTGAAATACACCTTTCTCATGGGGTGTTCCTCGGAAACAACTGTTCAACGAATTGCTGGAAACCATAGCGCCAATACGATGCATGACGATGGTGTTCCTCCTGGGAGATTGGCGCAGAGAGCAAATTCTCCAATTGTTCAGATTCCTCGGTGGAATTCTGAGTACAAACCTGTTGACACCATCGCTTCCGTGTCTGCGACAGCTTCGATTGTGGTGCTTGGGTTGGAAAGCTCAGGATCTTCTCGACATGGTGGAGTCAAGGTTCCTTTCGCTCCCCTGGGAGACTATGGAAGCGCCTCCTTTAGCAATCAACATATGGCGACAAGTGTACCCCTATACCTCTGTTCGTCGAATCATTCTCGACTATGCCGTGCTGTATACTATTCGGAAAATCGAAGGCGTTGATCGCATGCAGTTTGTTGGTCCAAAGGAGAGCGAGGGGATGCTGGCAATCAATTGGGACGAGGATGCGTCGACACCCACATGGTCGTGACGACGATAGTTTTTGTCAAGTCTCCCCAATCCTCCCTATCCGCTTTCTGTAGCTTCCTCTTTGTATTTTATAATTTCTTCCATGACAATTGGTTCCTGTCATATTTGGATGCGGCCTACCCAGCGAATGGGTGCGGACAAGGCTCCATCTTCTAAGCCCCAATGGAGATCTCCATCAATGCTTAAGGAATTCGAGAGATGTGTTCAATGAGAATCTTAGTTGATGGGTTAATTAGAAGAATTGTGGCCGTGCTCTCGACCAAGTGTCCAATTGAGAACAAACAAGCTCATCAGTCTCCTCTGAAATACAATCACCTCGCGACCAAATCCGGCCTCTGCAAGCACGCAAACGAATCTCAACCACTTCTAAGCACAGCACATACACTAGGACTCAATAGATTTAACTGTGAGGCAGTGTGGTCTCCGCGAAACAGGCATCCATAGGAGACGATACGTCCATCGATGTCCTCGGTGAGTTTGCCCGACCCGCTATTTTAGGGTCAATTGATGGTGCCTATTATCGGATTGAATCTTACTGCCACAAATACTCAGATCTCAGCTGTACCAAGTGTAACGGTAGTGGAGACAAGCAATACTCGATACAATGAGTTTCAGGACGAGCGCACGACAGGAATTCAGACCGCTTCTCCCTTAATATCCCAGCTTCCCCCCGAGCTACTCGCTGAGATACTTCAGCTAGCACTACCATCGATTACACTTACGGTGACACTCGACGAAGTCAGGCTATTCTTCTACATGCGAATGCTCTATACGATGCGGCGTGTCGCCAAAGGTTGGCAAGACATCATCGATGGGACTCCTACATTCTGGGAGTTTGTCCTTGATTCCCTGCCAACTCATGTCAATGACATGACCGTTCTACGATCATCCAACAACCCCTTATACGTCATGCACGCACACTCGAAGTATGCGACCGCAAAAATATACCCATCACCTGCGGCATTCTTTCAAGCATTCACCCATGTACTCCCTTGCTGGTCCGGTTACCACGGACCCCTTGTGTCTGAATATCTCCAAGACGCTGTACCGCTTCTCCAAAATCTCGACATCAGGGGCAAATTTCAGGAAGGATCAACTGTCGAACCTATGGAGCTGCTCGGTGGATTTACAACAAGCCTTCGGCACGTCCAGCTATACGGAGTATCAATTCGGTGGAAGATGGGACTCTTCACTCAATTAAAGACATTGAAGCTGGAGCAGCTGGGGTGGGACGGCTTGATGACTACACACCTCCTCGATTTCCTCCGTTCCAGCCCTGGTCTACAAGACCTCAGGCTCAGATTTGTCCACGCGATTGTGAACAACCCACCATCTTCCCAAAGGATTACACTCCAAAGTCTCCAGTCCATTGTCATCTACAACTGCGAGGATGATATGATTGTGTCCATTCTACGTCAAATCCAAGCGCCGTCCTGCATCAAGGTCTATCTCAACTTACAATTGGAGGACGAACTCAGCCTCTCAAGGTTTCTAAACGAAACATTCCAGCCTTTCCAACACGTTGTCCGCACCTTACACAAGCGCGTTGGGCTCTCCAAAATGAAGCTCAGCGCGTTTTCCTTCCAATGGCGCACTGTTAGTTGAGGCATAGAGTGCAGTTTACTCATTCACTCCAATTCTCCGGTCAACTGCATCCGTTGGGCCGAACGAGTTCTGCGAAGCGAACCCGGTCTCAGAATCTCGCTAGGCCACAGGCTCGATCTCAATGAGGAGGTATTGGAGGCCTTGGCGCCGATGCGATGTGTGACAGCATTGGTCTTGGAGCAGGCCCCTCGGGAACAAATTCTTCCGATCTTGAAGCTCCTTGGAAGGCCTATTTCTGTCAGGAGGGGGTTCTGGATAGCTTAGTTCCCATGCAGGAGGATACTGAGGCTAGAGGCAAGGGGTCTGGGAGATGGCAAAAGAGTAGTGATTGTTGGAGTTCTGGAGTAGACAAGGTAGACTAGGTTGCTGCGTTGGGGTTTGAATCCCTCCAACGCAGCCTGTATATATACATGAGGTCCGGAGTTATCGTATCTAGAAAGTCCGAGATAGAAGTATGGTGTCCATGCGGTTCAAGTGAGACAGAAGCACGGCATACGTATGCCGATGCTGCGGAATAACTGCGGATGAGTGAGACACGGCATAGAAGTTAGAAGCACAGCATAAGAAGTCCTATGCTTCTGGAAGCAAGGCACGGCTGAGGTAATACGGCATAGAAGCCCATGCCATATGGAAGCATGGTACGGCTGAAGTAAGCGTGAGGAAGGGTCTTCGGTCCGAGCGGAGGCGGAGTTGATTTGTAAGCGGAGATAGGACGGAGATGAGCGGGATAAGACCGGAGGTTTGGGAAACGTCAGGAACACATAGTGATCCTGACAAGTTTGACAAGATCAAGAATAGGTCGTGGGGCGCCATTCCACTTAAAGGCTCCCCACCGCATCTTGATTGATAGGAGAGTCGGGTCCAGACCTGCCTCTGAGAATGCTGAGAACCTCAGCTGCACCATGTCGAGGAGGTCTTGAGCGCCCCAGCCCGTCGATGCAATTAGAAGCTCCCGAAGGCACGGAAGGGCCGGCGGCAAGGCGTTTGGGCTGAGAGGTTGGGTGAAGAATTGAAGGAGTTCGCGAACGTCCTCCCTGCTTTCAACTGCCAGAAGTAGCCTCGTCACGCAACGCAGGGGTGCAATGCTCTCCAATACCACATCATTAAGCACAGGCATGTAGGGAAAGCTGACCCGGAGGCCAGTCTCTTCCTGGAGAGTTTGTCCAACCCAGAGAATGCCGGGAGGATAAAACTCTCCGATGGATATGTTGAAGCCCACATTCCCATCTACTCCAGCGGATCTCCATGAAAATCCAAAATGGCTGATCACCATCTCGGATGCCCCATTTTTCATGTGGATCGTCCGCAGAAGTTCCTGAAAGGGAGACAAGGTTTCCTTCATGAAACGTGTGTAGTCGTAGTCGCTCTCGTCCTCGTCCTTGCCTCCTAGGCCAACAGTGAAATTGAGACAGGCTGGTGCCCGGATGTGACGCAACATGTAATCCGTCGCATTGATATCATCGCATTCGAGTTTGAGGGATCGAAGATAAGGGAGTAATATGGTAGGGGAAGAACTTTGACTGGATGCTAGTGTGAGGTCACCTTCAATGTCAAGTTTCTCTAAGCCCGGACTGGCACGGAGGAAGTCGACGATATGACCAGCTGTCAAATTGTGGCTCACTCTTGCAAGAGTCAAAGCCTTTAACTGGGCGAGGCCTCCAAATTTCCATTGAATTGAAGAATCCGAAATTTCCACATATCGAAGGTTAGTAGTTTGGCCACCGAGGAGGTCCAACGGTTCCAATTCCTCGAGGCTAAACCACGAGCTCCTGATGACCACTGTCTGAAGAAGAGGAGTGGGTGCTGCTAGATATTCCGGTATGCATGTGTCATCGCACGAGTCCAGAACAACGGTATGCCAACGGTTCCGTGTCTGTGTGATGCTTTTGAGAAACTCCTCTGACGAAGGGTGGTGGTGTGTGTTTGGTTCACCTGGAGAGCTGTATACAATTGACAAGGGAAGATCTGTGGAGCGAGCTATAGTTGCGTTGTTGATGTGGGGTGGTAAAGTGGAGAGTATGAAGGTCCAGAAGGAGGGAGTTCCGTCCACTACTTCTTGCCACCATTTCGCAACCCGTCGGATGGTGAAGAGCATACGCATGTACTTTTGCAAAATATTTGCTCCAAAGGTCGACGTGAACTCCACCTGTGGGAGTGCCAGATGAAGGATGGAAACGAGGAGTTCAGCAGGGAGCTGGGGTATAGGAGGTAGAAGCCTTCCCCAAGAAAGCATAGTGGCTTGGTCTGACAGAAGGGTGCCGTCATTGTTTTCCATTGGTTCAGGTGGCTCACGGTTGACTCTCGAGGCTATTGATTCTGTTCAATGGCATGCATGCCGAGTATGAGTTCCGTGGCCAAGCAAGACAAACAGCCCTCGCACCGAGTCACCCCAACCAGCGATTTGAGTGCCTTGCACGGAGGCGAAGTGATCTCGGAGGATTGCAATGATTTTGTTTATGGACTGGCTGGGGATAGTGCTTCAGACCTTAAGAAGTTGGATTCAAGCCCAGACCGGCACCTTGGTTGCTTCCGTTTGCGCTGGATGGTCCACCTAGGGTTTGCAGCCCGCCAGAATAGTTGTCAACAGGGATTCCATGGCTAGCAACGCTCTCCTGTGGTACCTAAACACAGCCTAAAGATGTACATGGATATGTTTACATGAAAATTAGATAAGAACACTCCTGATATTATACTTCGGTTCATTAACCCCCTGCCTCTTCATTCCAGGTTATTGCTAAAGCGCCATCCGCATCCTGCCTTCCTATAAGCTCAACATGTTCCATACCTTTAGATTCTCTAATCTTGATCAATGTTTCAAGATCAAGAATGGGTCTTGGGTGTCTGTGCAATGTTAAGGCTCCTCGCCAGATATTGATTGACAATGGAGGCGGGTTCAGACCCACCCCCGAAAAAGCGGAGAGCCTCAGCTCCACCATATCAAGGAGGTCTTGAGTGTTCCAGCCCGTCGAACCTATTATAAGTTTTTGAAGAGGCGGTAGTGAGGCGCCTGGACTGAGAGGTTGGCAGAGGAATCTAAAGATTCGACCCCTTCTGTGACTGTGACCCTACTCTCGTTACACATCGCAAACGGGCAATTTCCCTCAGTACGCCATCACTAAACTCGATGCTGTCGTTCAATTTTACTCGAAGGCCAGGTTCCTCGTGGAGAATCTGGCCGACCCAGCGAATGCCGAGAGGGTAGAACTGCTCCATGCATATTGAGAAGCCGCGTTTCTGATCATGTCCGGTGAAGAGGTACCACTGAAACCCGTAAAAGGGAATCGACATCATGGAGGCCCCACTTTCTTTGTGAAGCCTGAGGAAATTTTCATGAAAGGGATGCAAGGTTTTGTTCAGGAAGCGCGGGTAATCGAAGTTGTCTCAATCTCCTGGTCTTCCTAGTATCACTCCGAACATGATCCATGATGGTGCTCGGATGTTTCGCAGTATGTAATTCGTCGCATTGCTATCTTGGCATTCAAGTTTGATGGACCAAAGAAGGGGGAGGGTGATGATCTGAGAATAAATTTGAGGGCTCGGCTCGAGGACTCCTTCGATGCAGAGTTCCTCCAAGCCTGGACTTACGCAAAGGAAGTCAACAATGCGGCTCGCTGTCAAATTGTGGCGCACTCTTGTAAGACGTAGAGATTTTAACTGGGTGAATCCCTCTATTCTCCACTGAATTGATGCATCCAAAATCGCCACATGCCGGAGGTTGTTTGTCTGACCTCCAAGGAGCTCCAACTGTTCAACGTCCAGATCGGCATCCCGTGTGGTTCTGACGACCAACGTCTGAAGGAGAGGAGCAGTATCCACTAGATATCCAGATATGTGCCCTTCCTCGTATAGGTCTAGAACTATGACGGACCAGCGGGACTGTGTTTCTTCAATTGTTTTGAGGAACGCTTCTGACAAAGGGTGGTGGTGCTTGTTTGGTTCCATTGGGGCCTCATACGCAATAGCTAGAGGGAGCTCTGCGGAGCGATGGATAGTGGTGGTGTTGACATGAGGCGGGAAAGTAGAAAGGATGATCGTCCAAAAGGTTGGCGTTCCATCAACAATTTCTTGCCATTGTTTTGAGACGAGTCTAATGGTATACAGCATTCACATGTACAGGTATGAAGTAGTCGTCTCCGCGGTGGATGGAAACTCGACAGGTGGGAGTGAAAGCTGAAGTATGGAAATGAGAAGTTCGGTAGGAAGCTGGGAGATGGAGGACCCAGGTCCTTCCCTGCGAAGGAGGTTCCAAGTCGCTTGGTCTGACGCAAGTTCGTTGCCATCATTCTTAGATTGTGTTACCGGTTCAGCTGACCCATGCTTGGCATAAAATGCCCTCGTAATTCGTCTTCAAATAATCGCATCATGCATGGCAATGTCAGTGCGCGATCGAGCGTTGGAGAGGTCAGGGGGACCTGCAGCGGGTTTCCCGGATAGCGAGGTGGGGGAAGGAATTGGATTCTACCTACTACAAACTGTGGGACTAACTGCTGCCGGAGGCTCCCCTCTCCAGGTGCCCCCCCACAAAATGCAAGCGCAACCCTGCGCAACCCCGGAACTAACGATAGAAAACTCCTCCTACAAGCTGATAGTCAACCTCCGCTCCTGAATCTTGAACAGTCCGGCTCATGACCTCCTCCCAAGTGGAAAGGTAGGACATGATAAATCGCATAGGAAGCAGACTGAAAGGCGAACCTGAGCGCCACTTGGAAAGGCCATATGGGAATAAGAGTCGGTGTAAATCGAGAATGGCATGTCGTTGGAAAGGCGGAAGTTGATAATAGTCGAATTGAGCATGTAGGATAGATGGGTAGTGCTTGCTCACAAATGACAAGACATCGGCGGTTGTTTCTGCTAACGAGTATGATGCCCAAGGTGGTGGTGCTGCCAGGGGTTTCTGAATGTTGATATGGTGGCCTCATTCTTCATCGATTTGGTACGTGACATATTCCCTCAGTGGTCGTGGCAAAGGTGGTATCGGAGGAAGTGGCGGATCAAGGAGGGATTGAGGGTCAGAGCCGTAACCATATTGTTTGGGGCTAGATCTCCAGACATCGTCACATGGAACGGGATTTACTTGGTATAGCAAGTCTTGATCCTGAGCGGCCAGCGGTGATGCACCCTCTTGAACTTCGGGGGCTTGAACAGCGATGGTAGCAGTAGGCTTCGATGATGGACAAGCTTGAACAGCAGCGTTGGTTTGGGGTGGTGCCTTGAGAGTCTGGGTTCCTATTGAGGCGTGAGATGGAAGCTGAGGGGGTTCGGTTTGTGTGCTCCGGT
>WSUI01000639.1:0-19972 GCA_019633595.1 Tulasnella sp. UAMH 9824
GTTCCACCAAGAACGTGTTTTGCTTCAGCTTCGGGTCCCGTTAATCGCTCCATCTTGGCATGTGTTGGTTGGGTATCGACGCGATCTATGAGAGAGATGTTAATCTGAGATAGCCATCGCGACTGGGGGAGACATACAGTGCATTAAGCCGGTATGAGGTTCGTACACGCCTTTGGGTCGCTCGTCCAAAGGAACCTGCGCTTTTTTCGGTTTCTTGGGACCTGCTTTCCGCCTTGCATCAAGCTTGAGAGCACGAAGAGCTGCTTGGGACAGGCCTTCTGTTGAGATGGGCTCGGGCTCAGGTGGGGGAGGTGCGGGAGACGGTGCGGCAGCTGCGACCGCGGCGACGTTGGGGGAAGGTTGTCTTGCTTGCGCGGGAGTTCCACCTCGCGAGCCTGTCGCAATTGATTGTGCTCGAAGGAGAGTTGGTGGTACAGCCGAAGCAGGAGCACCATCCGTAGGAACTGGAGGGGCCGGAGCGGCTGCTGGTGCAGTCGTTGAAGCTGAACCGGGACTAGCTTGCTCTATCCTTTCCCTCCGCATCTTCGCAAATTGTTCGTTTGCCTCCGTCACGGCGCTGGCCATCATCGACATCCAGTTGACCTCCGTGACGTCGTCTCGGCTGAGCGCGGCTTTCCGGCTTGAAGGCATTTCACCCGCAAACGGGCTCAAGCCCGCACCACCAAAGAAAGTAGTAGGTCCGCCGGTTTTGTACACTGCTGATGCGCGGTCTGTTGAGGTTGAAAGTTGTTGGGCGGCTGCCGCTGCCGCAGCGGCGAGTTTCGCCTCTCGGTTCGGATCGGTGAAGGAATTGTCTCCAACATCCCCCACCAAGTCGCCTGGCTTGAACCCCTTCGAGATGCACTCTTCGCGGGCTTTGTCCTCGTAGTAGTCATCATCTACCCACCTTCCATCTGCATAAGGGGAAATCCCATTCGTTAGCTTTTGAAAGGAACCACACAACGAAAGCTAGCCTTTGATTAACTTCGACCCTCCTGCCATGAACGCGGAACGCGCGGTAACCATGGTCACAATGCGACTCCGCAAGTTTTGAGACAGTATCTTGTCGGCGATGAGGATCTCCTTTTCGCTTTGTGTAAGAGTGATTTTGACCAGCAGGGGGTTTCGCCGGAAGTAATACAAAGAGTCGCGGTAGCCTGTGGCGCGGGCGGCCTCAATAGATAGAATGTATCGCTTGTGAGGATTAGGGCGGATGGCGCTAGTAAAAGTCGAGCCTTTGAACTTGCGGTCTATAAATCAACGAAAAGGCATTAAGTCCTAAAGCCCGTAAATGAGGTTTGCAAGATCGACCGACTGCCTATTAGGTTGCCAAGCTTGTCAATCTTGGTCTCTCCAGCAGGGTCTTCAGGTAAAAACAATTCTTCGCCGTCGGTTTCATAGCGAACACCATCGATTTCGCGATACCAGCGCGTTTCAGCGGCTGCTCCAAGAACGCGTCAAATCATGGTGAGGGTATGCTATTTCCCTTCAATAATACTTACCAGCAACTTCGGAATCAACCTCCATACCAGGAGTGGCCCCTTGAGACGACTCTCCATCGTCGTCTGCCGCCGCCGAACCCCCGGTGTAGAGAGGATTGCGCAGAACAATGATCCCGCTCTTGCGGCCCCTTCCCCGTCCCCTCCCTCTTCCAAGTCCTGAGCCTCTAGGCCGCCCTCTACCTCGACCACGGCCTCTCCCGCGACCTCTGCCTCGTCCCCGCCCGGGCCCAACAACGGGATCACTGTCCTCTCCGTCACTTGGCTGGTCTCCATCAGCTTCTTCATGTTCAGATCCTTCTTCTTCGTCAACTATTTCCTCGATAGGCTCTTCATTTTCATTTTCATCTTCTGTTGCTTGTTGAGATGCTTGCTCAGACGTTACGTCCTGGTCGTCCTCGATCATGGCAAGGACGGTTGGTGGGGGGCCGGTCAACAATGAAACTTGAACCTCCCACGGACCAAACAACGCGAAGTGAGAAAAGAGACCATATTCCATTACAGCAGATGAAAGCATAAAGACAACATACTACAAGAGATCTAAAGGAAGTACATGCGAGATAGAAACGATTATCTAGACAAGCTATCGAACAAGTAGATGAGATATTATCATATTTATGGAGCGCCCTGGCGGGGTGAGCGAGGGCCGAATAGCGTGCGCTCAACAGCGATGGTAGGTACAGGAGTTGCAAGTGGCGAAGGTTGTTGACGAGCTGCACAATCAATATGTCAGAAAGGAGCGCCAAGCGGGTTTCTGGTGCGATTCGACTCACTCTCTCGATCCCAGGAAGCCCACGAATCCTTGGCTCCAGACATAGAGGTAGGATGAACGGAAATGGGCACTGGGGTTGGAATTGGCATCGGAAGAACGGTTTCTGGTGCGACCTGCTCTGCATACTCGACCACGGTGTCGCGAGGCGCTGGGACACCCTGTCCGCGCTTTGTGAGTTTCCTCTTCTGGTTCGTCCTCCATGCGGTAGCGGGTTTGGCAATTGGAACTTCCTCTGCGGGGAGAATGTGAGGATCGGGTGAAACTTCCACAATGTCTGGCGCGGGAATAGGTGCCTCGGAAGAAGGGATAGGACAATCGCGACCAGTGGGACCTTGCCTGTTCGGTAGTGTCAGTAGACGCCCGTAGCCCAAACAAATACGTTACTGACCAAGTGGGATCGAACTCTCCACCCGGACCATGTTGCGACTTGAAGCGCATGAGGTCCGAAATTTCGCTAGAGTAGGAAGGATCAACGCATGTCCCTCAAGGTTTAGAGTGTGGACATACTGCTGGAGAGTCCGTTTTTCCTTGTACAAGCAACCAACCTCGCGGAGTAGCAGGCGCACTTCGGAAGCAAGGGCCTTGCTGAAGTCGTTCATGTGCTGAGGGGCAACCTGGATCAGTCGAAAGCGCCAATGATTTAAGGATAAGATGACTAACGCTATTGAGGTTATATTCGATGCGTCGTTCGGCAGTCTCCTCGACCACGGCCAGTGTCTCTTGATGACGTCGGTCAGCTTCCATCCGCATATCTATTATAATCTCATCAGCTACCAGGTCGTTCGCAGAGTTATCCCAACATACCGTCCACCATCCTAGCCATGTACGCCTGTTGTTGGGCGTTATGTTGCATGATGGCTTCAAGGATGTTTTCGATGCCTGGCATTAGCAAAGGCAAGCGTTAGTCACTATTTAGACAGGGTGATCACGGGACTCAATGACGCACCAGGCTTCGCGGCGGCAGCAGCGCGTTCCTCTTCAGCTCTCCGCTTCTCTTCCTCTCGGTCGGCGATGATGGAGTGAACCAAGTCATGGAGCTCTTGCATTCTCTCCGTCTTCTCAGCGCGTCGCGTCTCGGCCTCTTGGATGCGTTGCTCGTCAAGCTCGCGCCATCTCTGAGCTTCCATCGTGCGATCCTGCAACGTGTTCGTGATATCACCCAGTTGTTGTTGTACGGCGGCATCACGTTCTTCATCCCAATTCCGGCGGAACTCATATCGTTCCGTCTCGATCTCCTCAAACCGTCGCTTCTCCTCCGCACACTCTTGCCGTTGCCGCTCCAGCTCTGCCTCGAGTAGTCTGATCCGTTCCTGCTGCTCCACAAACCGTTGCTTCCGTTCGAGTTCGGCTTCGCTTCCCAACCTTGCAGCTTCCTCTTCCGCTGTGATCTTTTCCAACTGACTCTCCTCCAAGGCCCCTTTCCATGCCGCCGTAATGCGCTCTCGTTCCTTCTCGGACCGTTCGATGACTTCCTGAATTGCTTCCGTGGCGGAGACGACGCTATCGCGAACAGAAACCTCGGCTTGGGCACGAGCGCGCTCCGTAGCCTCAGCGATCTGTGCTCGACGCTCCTCGGCAAGGCGGAACAATTCTTCCCTTCTAGCGTCCGCGGCAGCTTGTCTTTGGGCTTCGGCTTCCTCAAAGGCCCGCTGGCGCTCGGCTTCTTGTCGTTCGAACAGCATTTGACGCTCAAGCTCTCGCCTCTCGATCAACTCGATCATCTCGCGACGTCTCTGCTCTGCTTGCTCAGCTAGAATCCTCTGTTGCTCGTCCTGGAGGCGCGCCTGTTCCTGAAGACGATCCAGGTCGGCCGAGCTAATACTGTGAGGTCTTGGTGTCGCTATGCTGGAAGGCGATGAGTGCAATGCGGGAGGAGGAATCGTGTATGTCGTAGATGGTGCTTCGATCACCGTGTGCGGTGGGCGTTCAGGTGACGGTGGTTCCTCGACGAGAGGCGGGCCCGATTCATACGAAATAACGGTAAGGGGAGGCCTTGCGGTGCCCTAAGGAGCATACGTTAACAAGTATTAGGGTAGACAATGCCCGATCGACTTACTGTGGGCGTGACGAGTTCCACCTGCGGAGGATGATCTATCTGAGGAGGGATTGCGATAGGCGTCGGTCCGGTAATAACGGTCGGAACCGGCGGCGCACGAGCAACCACGATTGGCGTAGCCCGCGCTACCTGAGGCGTTGTGATACGAATCACCGAAGGGACAACAGCCGGGGGCGGAGGAGGAGCTGTAATCGGAGCACCTTGGATTCTGACGATTGCCGGAGTTGCCGGTTTAGAAGGGGGAAGCTGCACGAATGTTGGAGACACAGGTCGAGTACCGAAGGCGGTTCCAACCCTCACGACGGCCGGTGGAAGTTCTGCGCGGGACGGGCCAGAGTCAGGCAGTCGGATGATGGTTGGCGGAGCGCTCCTAGGAGGTGATGGGGGTGGAAGCTGCTCGACAACAGGAACCTCTTCTTCTTCATGCACAGACGAGACTGACCCCTCGTGGATGGACGCGGGTGCTTCTTCCACAACAGACAGATGCCCTCCATCGACAGGAGTAACTACTTCGACTTCGACAGGCGGTTCTACTGGCTCTGAAGGGCCTTCCGTCTCAACGTCTGATACGGATCCCGGAGGTACCACGACTATCTCTGTCTGACCAGTCGGAGCAACAGACACGGCAGTAGTTGGTCGTCGGAGAGCGCTGGCATCGATCCTTATGAACGCTGGCATCGGCCCTGGCGTCGCGACTGTCACAGGAGCGGGAACAAAGACGGGCGGAGGAGTAGGCTGAGGAGCAGGCTGAGGAGCTGTAATCCGTATCACCTGGGGTGCTGGTTGAGGGACCGGTTCCGGTGGCGGAGCGTATTCGAGTCGAACCGTTGTTGGGGGTGGAGTTGGTATCCGAGGAATCTGAACTGGTTCGGGTGGCGGTGGAGGAACACCTGCAATCCTGATAAGGGCAGGAGTGCCTAAGGGAGGATAAGGCGTTGCTGGAGGAACTTCGACCGTGATTCGAGTAGGAGGCTCTTCAACCCTCGTCTCAACCCTCGCAGCCTGTGATGTACCGACCCGAATAACAGAGGGAGGCACAGTTGGAGCGGTTTGACCGGGTTCGAGATGGATAACGGTGGGACTCGGAGTCCTGCGGGTCGGAGCGGGAGCGCCAGCGATTCGAACTATTTCGGGTATCACAGGTTGTGTTGGCTGGGGAGTAGGGGCACCAACGCGGATGACGGAAGGTCCCTCTGGGAGTCGAACAGGCTCGGCCTCTCTGCCGATGCGGAGAACAGTCGGAGTTGGAGCCGCAGTTTCGACCACTCGCTCGATAATCCGGACAGGTGAAGCTGATCGCGGAGGTTCTTGAACAACCGTGATCGGTTGGGGCGTCGGCGCACGCGGACTGGCACGATGGGGGGAAGTAATGCGGATAACATGGGGCATCGGTTGAGGAGGAAGCTGAATGACGGTTTGTCGGGGTGAGGATTGTGGGCGATGAGGCCGCTCCGAGGACACACGCTCATGGCCGGGCCGTCCAACGAACTGAATGCCACTGGGATAGGCAGATTCGACGCCACTGGGATACACCGTTTGAACGCCGCTGGGATAACCCGGTTGTACGACTCCGGTATGCACGGGGCGGATCTGGCCTGGGGCAGGAGAAAGAACAGTCTGAACACCACCCGTCATGTGCGGAAGGACGGTTGGAGCGCCGGTGTAGTGCGTCTCGATTCCAGTGACACCAGTGACTTGAGGAACGAAAGGAGTAGTGACATACGGCGTGCCAGTGCCAGGGACTTCGACTCCTGTAGGAAGAGGTTGAAGACCAGTGTAGATCGGCTGCACTCCAGTGTGAATCGGTTGAACTCCAGTGTAGATTGGCTGCACTCCGGTCTTAATTGGCTGCACTCCAGTGTAGATCGGTTGAACTCCAGTGGGAAGCTGCTGTACTCCCGTGTGAATTGGTTGCAGCTGTTGTACGAATGGCATTCCCGGTTGACCGATGATATACTGTTGCCCTGGTTGTAAAGCGAACGGGGCACCTCCGCCGGGCTGCTGAATCATGATTGGAGGTTGGCCAGTTTGTCCAGGTTGCAGAGGGATCATGATCGGCTGACCAGTAGGTACAACCAAAGGTTGACCAGGTGGAGGAGCGCTGACGATGAAGGGCTGACCAGGTTGTTGAACAGCAATGGGTTGACCCGGTGCAGGGCCACCCATCATTGGAATGGTCGGTTGAGCACCAATCACGACCGGCTGGCCAGTAGGTTGTCCGACTACCATAGGTTGGCCTCCAGGTTGTGCAACGACGACCGGAGGTTGCCCAGTGACGAAAGGCTGAGGCTGGGCCATATAGATCGGACCTTGACCTGTGCCCAAAGGCTGAACCCCCGGCTGAGGCGCGAACACGATGGATGGATACGGTTGACCACCAGGTCCAAGGAGAACGGATTGACCGGTGGCTCCGCTGGGATGCGTGACCATAATACCAGGGTGAGTTCCCGGGACGATCGTTGGCTGAGGCGCTAGCTGAGGACCAGTTACGACATGGACGGGCTGAACAGTTTCCGTTGGAGGTTGCACGACAGTGATCGGTGGTTGCACGACTGCGCCAGGAGGAGGGGGAATAACTGTCGCAGGGGCTCCGGTCATCATTGGTGGGACGACGTGCGTCGGCTGTTGCACAATCTGTGTGGGTTGCTGGAGTACTTGGCCAGGGATGATCTGCGTTGGCTGTTGAATGACTTGGCCTGGGATCATCTGTACGGGTTGCTGTATTGCCTGGCCTGGGACGAGGACTTGCTGGGGCACATTTGCGAACGCGGGTTGGCCGGTGACGATTGGCTGGAGTGGAGGCTGACCGGTGACGACTGTCTGGAACGGAGGCTGGCCGGAGATGATAGGTTGTATCCCTACAGGTTGGACAGACGGAGGAAGAACGACAACTTCTCCTGGTTGCGGGGCTGTCACCAATGTAGGCTGACCGGTAAATCCAGGTTGCATTGGCTGCCCGGGATAGACCATTTGGATCGGCTGTCCAGTGTAACCAGGTTGAAGAGGCTGCCCAGTCCACCCAGGTTGGCTAGGCTGGCCGGTAAACCCAGGTTGCACTGGCTGGCCGGTAAACCCAGGTTGGATCGGCTGTCCGGGATATACCGACTGAATCGTTTCGCCCGTGGTAGTAGATGGTATCGGCCCGGTAAAGATTGGTTGCAACGGCTGACCCGTATAGGCAGGCTGGCCAGGCTGAGCGATGACCACAGGCTGACCAGGCTGGCCAATGACTGGAGGAGGCTGAACGGTGATGATAGGTTGAGCGGGCTGGGTGGTGACAATAGGCTCTGCGGTTGGACCAGTCAGAAGCGTGGTCTGGCCGGTGGGCGTTGGCTGAACAGGTTGACCGATCAGGATTGGCTGTGGCTGCCCAGTTTGGAGTGGGACCTGCTGACCAGGTTGCTGGATTATGATGGTCTGCCCCGACGTTTGCGGCTGAACCCCAGTCGGCTGTTGCAAGAAAGGCTGTGGTTGTTGGATTATGATCGGCGCACCACCCTCATGAACGACGGCTCCAGGCTGCTGACCAGGATACCCGCTTATTGATGTGCCTGTGGGAGCTGGCTGCTGAACGATGACTTGCGGCGCTCCTCCAACTCGGTCTGGCGAGGCCCTTCGGGGACTAGCGATGCGGATGATCGTCGGCGACTGAGGTTGCTGCTGACCAGTTGTGTGGACATGGATAACGGTCTGCGGAGGAGTCTGACGCCTCTCAACGGCCCCATCGGGAGCTACCCGGACGATGGCAGGTTGTGTGGACGCTGGGAATTGTGATCCGACACGAACGACCATAGGCTGCTGGACACCTGGCTCCATGACGATTTCCTGGCCGGGACCAGGGAACGGCATTCCCGTAGGCTGTGGAATAAAAGGGACGCCTGTCGGCTGGGAAGGCATTAGAACTCCGGTCGGCTGCCCCGAAATTCCAGTAGGTACTCCCGTAAGCCCAGTGGGCTGGCTCGTCAGGATTGTCGTAGTTGGTCGCCCCGTCTCTCCTGTAAGAATTGATGTCTGCACGGGTGGAACGCCACCCTCGGGGGGGACGACGGTAAACTGGCCAGGCTGCTGCGTGGGAGGAGGGATGACCGTGATTGGGCCTTGCCCCGGTGCTCCACCTGTTGGCTGGATAATTGTGATGGGTTGACCTGGTTGACCCAATGGCGTTGGAGGAATGATTGTGACCGGAATTCCCGTCCCTTGAGGTTGTTGCAGGACAGGAACTGGCTGACCCGTGCCTAAGGGCTGTTGAACAACCGTCACAGGCTGCCCGGTAGGTTGAGCCGGCAGTAGAGTCGGTTGACCTGGTTGCACTATTGGTTGTGGGGGGATGAACGGGATGGGGCCACCTGTTGGTTGAGGAACAAAGGTCGCTGGACCGGTTGGAGCCATCAAGACTGGACCTTGGGCACCAGGAGGAATGAAAGGTAATGGTTGCCCGGGCGCGATTCCTGGCGGAACAACCGTCATAGGTTGACCTGTGGGTGCGGTAATAATGATAGGCTGCCCATCTGGTCCAAGCACAGGAACGGCGCCAGTCAACTGAGGCGGCAACATGATCGGGATGCCTGTACCCTGTCCAGGTAAAACCATCTGAGTAGGTTGACCGGTAGCACCAGGTGGGATGAACGGCGGAGGAACAACCAGTTGGCTGCCAGGTGGAAGGATGCCGGGAGGGATGAATGGGATTGGCTCTCCAGGTCGTGCAGTGAAGAATGGTTCTTGTTGGCCAGGTCGCGCAGGGATGACTGGTTCTTGTTGGCCAGGTCGTACGGTGAAGAATTCTTGTTGGCCAGGCACAACTCGCACTGGGCTCGCGGGACTGTCGATGTGGACGGTCGCAGTAGCTCCAGGAGGAACAAAAGGCATCGGTCCTTGAGGCTGTTGTACGGGTTGTCCTGTGAAGACATGATCTTGGCCAGAAGGGAAGATTGTCACCGGCTGGGTACCTGGTGGGACAAACGGGGGAATAAACTGTGGCTGTCCTCCAGTATCTGTAGATGCAATGTGAGTAATTGAGGGGAAGTAGCGAGAGGAATAGGAACGCACGTCGCTGAGCCAGCTCATCTCGTAGGCGATCCAACCTAGCCGCCAAACTCGTCATATCGGTTTGACGGTCATGAGCATCACGCTCCAGCCAACCATTCAGGTCACCAAGATATCGAATGACTTCGCGTTGTTGATCCAGCGCTATCTGTTGAGCTCTATCATTGCGCTAAAAATATCCGATGTCAGAGTTAGTGTCCAAAGGCTGCAGTCTAGCTTACCCTTAGCAAGTCGAGCATTTCTCGCATATCACCAACGTCCTGTAGATGGAAGTCAGAGCTAGTTCATGAAACCGAATGCAAAACTGACCAATTGCGGTTGTTGGGGTTGCGGTGCAGGGGCCACGATGGTCTGACCAGTGGGCAGCGAAACAGCAGGGGGAACAACCTAAAGGAGGAGTGAGCAACGGGCGGGTGGTGCGTGAGCTACAAGACGTACAGTGATAGGGCCTGGGGCTAAAGGTTGCAACGGAGGTCCCGTATGCAGCGTCTCCGAATACCATGGGCGGCGACCAGGAGGGGCAGAAGGCGGACGTCCTGTTCCACTCTTTGAGATGGAATTGCGTCAGCTACAGTGTGAATGCTAGATACAGACGTTCTCACCGGAATTTGAATTTGAGTACTTGGGCGATCACCAGGATAGAAGTAGCCGTCTCCGCCGCCATGGCGCTGCTGCCGAAGTCGATTGATGACATTCAGCATATCAATGTCTGGACCTTCATCCACGGGTGCTGCGACACTCTCTTCCTCAACCTCAACACCATGCACCGGTGGTCGATAGGGCCGAGGGGGCCGGGCTACTGGTCTTGGCGGACGTTGGCTTGGACGAACGTAAGTCGGTCTCCCTTCATCACCATAGACTTCCTCCTCCTCAGGCTCGGAGGGTGGAATAGGCATGTATTCAATGGTTGGACTTTGGCTCTGAGCGCGCTGGCGACGAGGCTTGGGACGAAGGACAGGATGATCGGCTAAGAGCATCTCGGGAGCGGTTGGACGTGGAGTTCGAATCGATTCTTCATCTTCTTCGGGACGCGGTCGAGTAGTATCGGGAATTCTGGGAGGACGTTGCTCCTTTTCTGGGACATCGGCAATCGTGAGGTCTGGGAGTGGGGGACGAGGCGGGGGAGGCACTGAGGTGGGTTCCGACATGCCATGTCGCTGAAGAAGGTTTTTCCAGTGGTCACGAAGGAGCTGCTCCTCGATCGCAGAATTGATAGTTTCCACTTCAGACAAAGTCTTAGTCTCCGACTCCGATGACTCCGACGTTTCCGATCGAATCTTGCGACATTGGGCGAGGACTTGTTGCAACAGCTGCTCTATATGTTGAATGCCTTGAGGAATTCCATGATCAGACTCCGCTTCTGGAGGTTCGTAGATGGGTCTTCGACGGATATCATCAAGCACTTGAGCCAGCGACCGTTGTCCGGTAAGGAGGTGCTGATGCTGTTGTTCGAGACGATTGAGGGCATCCTTCAAGCCGGCGAGACTGACAGGCGGACGTGCTTGGACTGTGATAGATGTGGTTGTAGATGCTGGTGACGATGGCTCTGATGGGGAAGAGGGGGAAGATGCGGATGAAGGCGAGCTAGTCGATGGGGACTCTGAAGGCTCCTCCGGAACCGCTGGAACATTAGCCAAGACGACGGATTCCTTCGACGGGATGGTGGATTCCTTCGACGGGGTGATAGATTCCTCAGGGAACTCGGTTTCGATGGATTCGCTCTCGGGAACCTCGCTTTCCAAGTCTTCATATTCGGAATAGTGAGACGAGAGGAAGGTCTCCGCGGTCGACGTTGGCGTAGATGGAATGTTAGCGAGAAGCAGAGAAGGCGGAGTGATTGAGATCGGACTTGGAGCAACAGCAGTCACTCGAGGGGTCGATTGGATCTCCTCAGGCGACGACAGAGAGGACTCCGAGAGTGTGATGGTAGATGTCGCGGATGGGCTTGAAACGGATGATGCGATCTCCTCGGGAGTCGAGATAGGCTCGGGCTCGGGCAGCGACTCTGGCTTCACCACTGGCGTCGGTTCAAGCACTGGCTCGGGTTCAGATTCGACTTCGGGCTCAGAAATTGGCTCCGGCTCCGGCTCTCGTGGTGGCTCTACTGTGATTCGAACGGGCGGTGGAGGTGGCGCAGGGATTTGAATGACGACGGTTTCTGGCCTCCTGTTGAGAAGATCCATGTCCCGCTGCCGCCTTTGATCAGCATCGTCGCGCAAGAAACGAGACAAGTCAAAGAGTTCCTCTTCGAGTCGGCCAACTTGGGAAGCAAGGTCGCGCGAGTCGCCCTCACGGCGTTGATTCATGTTGTTGATGAGTTGCACCAAACGATCCACGTCTTCATGAAGGGCCGGAGTCGGTGCCCGGACAGGCTCTGGTTCGGGTTCCTCGGGGACACTCTCTGAGACGATGGTGCTGAGCCTCGACGAGATCGACGGGCGGTTGCTGACTCTTGTCGAGTACGAGCGGAAAGAAACCACCGACGGTGCTGGAGAATGGCGTCTGGAAGAGGGCGGAAGACTGGGTAACGCTCTCATAACCTCCGTGGGCAGCTAGATGAAAGTGTGTTAGAAGCATCAAATGGTGTAGCCAAAAGGGAAGGTACGAACCGATCGCGTCGCTGAACTGACGATTGAAGGGCTGACCGTCCGATACTCGGTATGTTCGGAAGGAGTCACCGATGACGTTTCGTCCCATGCAGAGAAAGCAGGGCTGTGAGGCCTTGGAGCATCCTGGAGCTGAAGTGTAGACTCCGTCGAGACGGTGGAAACCATGGAAGGAGATTTTGGTAGCGCTGCTTCAGCGACAACCTCTGGAGTGACCGGAAGGCTCATCGTCTCCGAGCTGACGGTGGGTGTTGGAAGCGTAAGCCGCACGGGAGTCGTCTCGTAGGTGATGGTTGGAGGAAGAGCGACGGATTCGACGGAAGGCGACGGATGAAGAAGAGAAGACTCGAATGAAACGTCAGTCTCGGTGGCCCACAGGGACTTGATCGAGCGGATCGATGGAGCACGAGCCAGAGAGCCTGCCGGCGCATCGGGGTAGCTGACTGAAGGAATCGTCGACATCGCCTCTTCCTCGGACACGACACTGGTATAAACGCTCGACTCTGACGGTTCCCAAGGAGATTGAGTTGGGGAGGGAGGAGGATGAGGACGAGCTACTGGAACGTTGCGGAGGACTGATGATGGAGCAGAAGCGGTCCAAGACGCGCTGCTGACTGAGCGAGCTGGTGTTGGGGTCCTTTCAGAGGTGATGCGAGGAGTTGGCTGAGAAACTTCGCTGTATGATAGAGATGGTGAAGGAACAGCATCCTGAACCTCGCCGAATTCACTCGCGATCTCTGGAGTTTCGATGCTCTCCGAGTATGACGCGCTGGAGACGGTCGCCGTCAGCTCACGAGGAGTCGTCCTCCTGGATGAGAGTGAGCTGCTGGGTGTGAGGGATGGGATGGTTGGAACGACGGAAGGCGGGCGACTGATCTCGCTGGCTGCAGGCACATCTGGCATGGCCACCGACTGGATCGAAGGGCTCCTCGACATGCTGCTGAGACTTGCTGTGGACTCCGAGGTTGGTGAAGGAAGACTCGCTGGAAGTGACCGGACCGACGGCACTGGTTGGAAGGGAAGCCGCACGCTGGATGGAACCGGACTCGGCGGAGGACGCGACACAGGCACAGGACTTGGAGGAGGAATGTTGAAGACGGCGACAGTACTCGGAGCGCTGGGAGCACTGGGAACACTGCTGGACATGCTGGTGATGCTGGAAACGCTCGTGCCACTGGAGATCGTGGACATGCTGGGAGTCGAAGGAACGCGCGGGCGAGGAGCACGCGGAGGATCGTGCAGCGTCACTGGGACTGGCACCGGCATCGGGACTGGAGCGGGAGGTGGTGGGACTGGACTCGGCAAAGTGCTGGGAGCGATACTCGGCTGAGGAGTGGGAGTGAGACTCCTCAGAGGGCTGAGAGCCACGCTGCTTTCACTCGGGAGTGGACTAGGGACAGGGGTCCTCTTGCAATGGCACTGAGCCGTGACTCCACTGTCGCACTCAGATGCAGTAGTGAAACCGTCCGAGTGCAAGGGGCAGGAAGATAGCGACCTGTACGTCGTGCTTGGAGTGCGAGCGTCGTCGGCGGTGAAGAAGCTGGCGGCGATCGACGCGGTGCGGTAATCTCCTTCGGACGAGACTGAAGCTCCAGATGACATGGAACGACCCTGCGATGCGGTGGTGTATCGACTTCCCCTCTCCGTGCTGCCGCTTCCTCTCTCGCTTGAACTTGCAGTCGTGAACTCCTCTCCGGCGACCTCTGAACCCGTGAAGCTCGACGCCGATTCGATGCCAAAGTAGACCGAGCCGCGGTCCAGAGTAGGCGCGACGTGCGATGCGGTGGTGTAGGAGCGTGCGGTTCGAGGTGTGGTTTCGGGGCTGGGCCTGCGGTACCTGGTCTTGGTTGGCGTCGTGTCGCTCGTGTCCGAGTACGTCCTCTGACGAGGCGGAGTTGAAGGAATCGAGAGACGATCCGTGTCCGTAGCTGAAAGCGTCCTGGTGCGGTCTCCATATCGTCGAGCAGGGGAACGACGCAGCTCGCCAGAGGAAACAGAAGCGGTGTACGATCCCTCAGAAGGCGCAGAAAGAGTCTCGGAGCCACGGCTGCGCGGGAACCCGACCGAAGAGACGAACGACGATGAGCGGTCGATGGAAGTCCAATCGCTGCCGGACTCGGTTCGACGAAGACGGAGGTCTTCGGAGCCTTCCGAGATGATCTCGTAGTCCTCCGATGGCGTGCGAGAACCCGACGATGTTGGAGTTGGAGATGGAGGAGGGAGCGAGCTGGTGAATTGAGTGCGGGTGCGAGGACTAGACGCGTGGGTGAAGGTTTCGGTGCGGCTTTCCATCGTCGGAGTGAGCTCGTCGGAGGTGTATGACGAGACTTCGGTTGTGGGAGAACGAGCCAAGTAGCTGGGGCTTCGAGGACCAGCAGTAGTAGTGTAAGGAGCAGTCTGAGAGATCTCGCTAGACGATGCGCTTTGAGAGGAGCTTTCGTAGCTGGACGGAGTGTTGGGTCGAGGTCCCCTTGGGCTCTTTGATCTTGATCGAGCTCGACGAGGTGCAGGTGGCGGACTGAACACCAACGACGCGCCTCGACCGATCTGGGCACCAGTGCTAGTCGATACGGGTCCACCTTCAGCCCTGCCAACGCTCAAGTAGATCGAGCCGGCCTCGGACCTAAGCGTAAACAGTTCCGTCGTTAATACAACCCAAATCACTTTTAATGTTTTCAACTTACTTTGGCGACAACGGTTCAAACTCCCTATCCAAATCAGCCATCGAGCTGGTCCTCCTGAGACTGGAACTTCGACTCGGCGCGATCGATCTACCTTCGCTCGCGAAGCTGTCGGCACCCGAGCTGAGCACGGAATCGTCCAACGACCTCGTGAAGGTTCCCGTGCCAGTAAAAGTGGGAGACAAGAACGTCATCGCGCTGCGCGGTCCACTGAAAGCCGAAGGAGAGCGGAACGTGTCCGTCCTGGTCGTTGGCGTGCGTCCCTCGGTCAACGAATCGCTGGTGACGCTCGAAGAGCTGCGCAGTTCCGTAGACTGAGTGACTGGAGTTCCGCTCATCGCAGACGTCTGAGTGGCCGGGCTCCTGAAGTCGGTTTGCTGAGACGAGCCGCTGACGACGCTCCTAGTTTCGGTTCCCGAACGCGAGCTGACGACGCTTCGACTGTCGGTAGCAGTGCGAGGGCTGAGCACGCTTTGACTCTCGGTTGCAGAGCGGGAGCTGACGAAACTCTGACTCTCGGTCCCAGAACGCGAACTGACGACACTCTGGCTCTCAGTTCCAGAACGCGAGCTAACGACGCTTCGACTGTCACCAGTGCGGGGGCTCATGAAGGTCTGAGTGTCCGTGACGGACCGAGGGCTGGATACGCTGGACGTCTCCGTGCGCGGACCGAAGATGCTGGCCGAAGCCAAGGTGGACGTGCGGAATCGCGGACCAGCTGGACCAGCGGAGACGCTGGAACCGGAGCCGGTGAAGGACTCGGACGAGATCGACGGAGAGCGGATGGTGGGGATTTCTGATTGAGGCGGGAGGAACGTCGTGGACCTTGAACCTTCGGTGCTGCTCGTGCGGGAAGTTTGCTCGGTCCGCTCGGAGCGGATGGAAGGCGTCGAACGCAGAGACAGAGGAGGGGATGAAGCTCGGGTGGATTGAGCGGCGATGGTGGTCGCACGAGAAAGAGCATCCCTATTCAGGAAAGAAAATCGTTAAGCGATGATCGCATTTCGACCGTCGATCAACGACTTACCAAATAGCACCAACCCAACGAACACGCTCTCGTGCACTCTCCGCAGCAAGCCTCTCGACACCATCTCCATACAACAACTGGAAGGGGCACAGGATCTCGACGAGGTTGTCCGCGTTGGGCTGCGCGCTCTGCTCCCTCGCTGCGATGCTGCCGATGTCGTTTTGCGCCGAATGGTGGTGGGGCGAGGGCACGCTGCGCACTTCCGTGCAGTTGACGAGGTCCAAGGTGACGACGCCACGGCCGCCTCCGGGAGCGATCCACGAGAGGACGAGCTGAGTAGGGTATAGCATGGCGCGCGTTCGGACCCAGGTGTAGGGCGATCCGGAGTGGACGTTCAAATACCAGAGGTGACCCATGCGAAGAGGCTAAAAGGAACATGCAAAGCGATCAGCAAAACACGCCAGCCAACTCATCGAATCGAAAAGACACGTTACCTCTTTGCCAGGTGCAACGACGCTTCCAGCTTCCGCCTGCGGGTCGTACATGCTTCCACCAGATCCAGAAGCGGACCCACTAACTTCACTCGCGGTGTCTTTTTTACCATTTCCATTGGCACTAGCGGTGCTAGAGCTCTCCTCCCTCGCATCCGACGAGAAGCTCGCTTCCGAGCTGGACCGATCATCGTGAGACGGAGCGAACAAGCGACCACCCTCGCTGTAGACCGACGTGGGCGTAGGCTGAGACTGCCGACCAGCAGCAGCGCGACGAAGGCTCTCCTGCCTCCTCTTGATGGAGAACAGGCCCTCGCTGGAGCGCGAGAACGCCGAGGGGGACGCAGACGAAGCGGAGCTGCTGCTGCTAGAGGACGACATGGCCGTCGTTTTCGACACGGAAGTGGAAGGCGAGGTCTCCTTGAAGCGGGCCATCAGGTTCCTCACGGCGCTGAAGCGACCGGGGCGGGGCCTGGGAGTCTCGGGGACGCTGCTAGAAGATTGAGCGCTGCTGTACTGCGTGAGGGAGTCGCTGGAGCGGCTGGACGAGGCGGACTTGGTGGGAGATGAAGGTCGCGAGGAGAACGCGGATGAGCCCTTGGTAGGCGAGCCAGGTCGGGCCGTTCCAGAGGAGACGAAGGATGGAGTACCGGAGGATCGCGTCGCAGACGAAACGGGGCGTGAAGTCATAGAAGAGGTCATAGTAGGTGAGCTTAGAGATTGCATGGTCGTAGATCTGAAAAAAAAAGATCGCCCAAGTCTCAAGTCAGCTTGCAAGTCGCAAATCAGACGAGCGAGGACGAACCTGGCATAAGAAGACGAGGCGCTCTGCTGGGGAGGCGTCGCGAAAGAGGGCATAGAACGGGAAGCCGTGAACGGAGACTGGCTGGCGGTGGAGAGCGAACGGAAGCCGGAGGACGCGGGAGAGGAAGTTCCCTCGGACGACTTGTCCTCGAAGAACTGGGCGAGGCGGCGGACGGGCGAGGCTCCAGAGCCTTGACGCGCGTGGCGGAGAGACGAAGTGGGAGCGATGTCGTCGTAGCTGGTCGTGGTGGGGTCGCTCCGTCCCCTGGTGTGGGAAGACAAACTCGGTGAAGAGAGGCTCGACCCGCTGCTGGAGAACTCATCGAGCCGGGCGGCGAGGCGAGACGACGGTCCGACGACGGGGGTGCCGGGCTCGTCTGGGCTCGAGGCGAGGAAGCTCGGTGGGCGGCTTGGTGCGTAATCGGAGTAACTCTCCGTAGAGTCCGTCAAGTCCACGCTCTGCGTCTGCTCCGTGCGCTCCGTGATCTCGCTCAAGGCCGTTCTGGGAAACATGACGGGGTCCATGAGGTTGGAGTGGAGCTCGGAGAGGATCTGGTCGTCGACTAAGGAGGATTCGTACTCGTCGGAGAAGAGGGCGGATTCGACTTCGTCTTCCTCCTCGTCGACTTCTTCCCTTTCTGGTGAGCCACGCGAGGCCATGGACAGGGTACGAGAAAGGCGAGGAGGGGTGGAAGATTGCTGGGTGCTTCCGCTCTGGTAAGAGGAAGTTGCTGCTCGAGAGTATGGGGAACCTGTGGCATCATAATGAGAGGGGAGGGGCGGGTGCGGGGGAAGGGGGCAATTTTGCAATGTCAGTCCACATTACAATAAAAACACGCAATGAGAACGGGAAAAGAGATAGTCTACTAGTACTTACCTGTGCGGAAGTAGGAGTCAGTAGGCATGTAGGATGATGATACACTAGGGGATAGAACAGATGACATTGTGGTTGGAGTTGCGAACAGTGGACGTCCATTGCCGCGGTCGGAGGGGGCTGGCGAGGACGAACGACTTGAGCTCGCCATTTCTTGATGCCGCACGACTGTCTCTACAAGCGATGGTACACGTTAGCAAGCGATTTGAGGTGGTTGTGGGCGGGGGAAGGGACTGACTGAGAACTTGATGTCTTGAGGGAGTCGGCGGGAGGTGGTTGGACTGTTTGAACTTGAGAACGCGCCTCGAGGTGATCAGCACCGCGAGTCGCGTAAACAACAGTCACGTGCACACCCTGAAGCCACTTCATTCCTTTCTAAAGCCCCTCTCCCCCCGTCAAGGCGTGCAGAAACGCGAGGTGTAGGATGCGGTGGAGTAGCAGAATGAGCGGCGTCGGTTAGCCTTGGTGGTATTGGGGCGATCGGCTGGGTCCAAACGCATTCATTGGGTCAAGTCGCATTCAGGCCCCGCTCGGCATCTTGATCGGCATCCACAGAGGCACTCGTTCGCATGTCTTGTATTGCGCACACTGACACACAATGTATATGCCACCTAAATACATGCAGTGCTCTGGCACCCCACTACATACAGAGCTTTTGATGGCAAGTTCCTGACGAGGGTCTCGCAGGCCTGAGCCGTTTCGGGGTCCATCCGATGGGAAGTCGAAAGGGCGCAGCAACAACTTTGACTATTTACCCGTGGAATTTGACTTGCGAGGTTTCTCGTTCTATTTGAGACGCGAAGAAGAGAGCTAAATTGCTACTTTCGGTACTGACCCAAAGCGGATCGAGAGCATCCCTTCCATAATTAAGCTATTTGTGATTCGGTTCCCCTCCCTTTCTAACATCTACTTATTTCATAGCTTGTATTCTTCCAATTCCTTTCGCTTAATTAACGCTTGGTAACGCTGAGGGTGGAAGAGCGCCGCAGAATCCTGCACCCAAAATGCCAAAGGTACCGGAGTTCCATAAAGTTACAGGTCCGGTCATAACGCCGCGTTGTCAAGATAGTGAGCATTGTTCTCCAGACGCGGAAATAATAAACAACGGGGTGGGGAAGGGGAGAAGAGACTGAAAAAAGAAGGCAGCCAGGAAACTAAATTGCTATAGCGCTCGCCCCTTCCCTGGCATATCGGTCGCAAGCACGAACATGCTGAGTTCCTTCAACATCACCCCAGAATATATATAACATTTCCCAGCACTATCCGCATCCTAACGCTGATATGATGGTGAGCGTATTTTTTTTTTTTGCGTATCCGTGCGGAGGAGCAAAGTAGGCAGGCATCGATTCGACGAGAGCTGGATCCAACGCCCCTGCAACCAGACGAGAACGTCGCCTCGACCCGGGCCACTCCCGTCCAACATAAAGTCCGAAATTCCTCTACACTTTTGAGCATCGAAAACAGTCTGAAGACTCTTCGCTCTTCGTCCCTTGGAATAGGGGGCCCATATCCTCGGCGGCGGCGGGCCGGCCCTCCGTGCCTGTGTTTTTCCTCCGGCCTAAACAATTGGCGAGATCTCAACACATTAAATATGACAAAATAACTCAACTGTGAGTTTCTGCCGTTCACTTGATGTCTAGTTTCTCTTTCATCGTATGCGGGAATTCCAACTTGGCATCGCCTGATGCCGCGCGCACACACATTGCAGCTTACAGGACACCCTGCATGCATACACACGGTCCATACGCCGCTCATGAGCGTCGTTTCCCTGTGTCTATGACGCAATGCGCGTAAATCAGAGCTCTTCACGGCTTAGGAGACCAGCTGCTCAATGCTGCCGGATTGCGGTCCGGCGGAATCACGACGCGATTACGGTCAGCGCCTCCGCTGCTTAGGACAGCTGTCGACTTCGCCCAGAGAGCAACATCAGTCGTTTTCGAACTCTCACTCAAAATCTAGATTCATCATCTCTCATTTTCAGGGACTGCGAATAGCTTGTCTGAGCTTGATGATTGCATCTTCGGCTGACGCGCGTGGCCCATGCGCCACCTTGCATTGACTGCTATGCACCGTTGACGTCGCGTTTGATGATTCGCTCAATAACGTTGCTATGCTACATAAAGGAGCGGGGAATCGCGTAAACACAACCGACGGGTGTAGAGCTGATTGTGCCCAAGAA
>WSUI01000064.1:0-11655 GCA_019633595.1 Tulasnella sp. UAMH 9824
ATACTGATTTGGTCTGAAGGATGGGGCCGTTTCAAGTTCTCAAATTTTTCCGTCCTGAAGACTGCATCTCGGTCCGGTCCGCAGCCAATGCGAGTTGTTTTGCACCACATATTGGCAGCAGAGATAGCACCAATCGGGCTCAAGATTGTGCTGATTGCGTTGGCTGGATTGATCCCGGACAACGTATTGGCAAAGTAGCCGAATCCTTGTATGACCAGATTCCGAGTACAGTCGAACCCTAGGCCATGCATACACATGACAATGCGTTGCCTCCAACAATTCATGGGCGCTGTATCCACCAAATCCAAAATCGGCACCGAAACTGCTCTTTGGTCACGCATTACGGCTGGCATTGCATCGAGAAACTGTCCACCGACCCTCTGCAGCCTTGGGGGTTCGACCGTGATTGAGCGAGCTACCATGCTGATGGCGATGGCAATGAAAATGAGGAAAACCATAAAAACCGGAGAGCGGCGTGGACGGGGAAGCTCGGGGAGAAAAGATTGCCACCTGGGGATAGATGCATACCGGGGAACTGGGCGTCCTTGCCGTCGGACAAACGGCAATTGAGGTGGAAGAGGTGAGTACCGATAGACATCACGGTTGTGAGCAGTTAATGGGAACTGAGACCCCGGTCTCCTTATGAAATCTTGCTCTCCGAGTCGCCTTGCAGGATGGATGAGGGACTCGTCCGGCCGTTCATCCTCAGTCGCGTCATGATTCGCTATTTCACCGGGAAATGTTCAGCACTATCGTACCAAGACGTGTAAAAGAGATGTATTCACCATGGAGATCGGCCATCTTTGTAGGTAGTAGTAGCACAGGAGGGGGTTTCCGAGTAAATGTAGAAGCGAAGTACTGGATAGCCGGGGGGGGGCGACAAGGAGGGCAGTTTAACGGAAAAGAGTCGGAGAACACCCCTTTCAAGAACACGTACCTTATACAGCACTGTGGTGACAATGCGACCCGCTCTGGTGTGTTAACGAGGTCCGGCGTCGGCGGTAGCGACCCACACCACTCACGCGTCTTATGTATATGCCAAGCAGCAGCAAACAACCCGTTAACGCAACAAAGTGCCCCCCCAGTCTTTACCCCTTCTCTTCCTCGTATTCATTACGAGAACCTGCATACGATAGGGCTGGGAGCAGCAAAATTCGCCGCGAACCCCAGTCCACTCAAGACTTGCACGAAAGACAAAGCATCAGTTACCAGGGCTCGATGTTAGATTGACACAATCCCCCATATCCATGCCGCCCGGTCCAACAGCATCACCGCAAGACAGACCGATTCAGGAGCACGTGAATGGCTGGGTCGACTCTGCTTCCATGAGTGATTCGACGTCGGAAGAGAAAAGAATGAGAAGTGATATGGCGCTCTCTCAGCCAAGACAAGTCAAAAGAGGTGCAGCCGAGTAATACCAGGCTAGCGTAGCCTTCAACAGGGCGGAAGGCATCTGTTCGGAGCCGCTTGTCGTACACCAACGTCTACTGTTTGCATCATACCTGCGGCCGCAAGAAACAGGTGAGATATTCTTCAAGGTAGGAAGGAATCCATGAGACCAGAGTACAAGGGATGGTTGAAACACAAAGCTGCAGCGAAAAACGCATCAGAAATTTATGCCTGTTATTAGCGGTCGAAGTTTGCTCTCTGGTGTGACTCTGGTATGACTGATTCGAGAGTCAGTTTCTCTCTTCGGGCCTTCAAGAACGCTTCAAGCAAGTATTTCTTGGCGACGCGCAGCGAACTTCGGCCACCTCGTCGGTGGATTGATCAAACGCTTGCGATGCACCGATGCATAACTCCTTCACTCAAAGAATGGAATGAGTTATTGCTTCGTTGATGAGCAATAAGACACCGAGTATGAAGTTGGGTACAGAGCTATCTGTCAGACCTCTTCCATTGCACTACTAATACACAACGGTCCACTCTAATTAGACAGGGCTCCCTACTCAACCATTGCAGATAGGGTTGGCGGAGCATGTTCGATCGCCTTTGCTTGTTCCGCACCCGCTCCTTCAAGGGATGGCCTAGCTTCTGCAGGCGGCAATGAAGGCGGTGGGGGGCCGGCTAAAGCGAGTCGCGCAACTTCATCTTTCTTCTTCAGCTCACCGAGCTTTGATTGGAGACTTTCGATGCGAGGTGCGAGCTTCTTCAATTGACCATCAATGCTGAGTGTCCAGGAGGATTCTTGCAAGGAGCTAGAAACCGACGAGACCATTCTGAGAGGGTTTTCTTGACAGATAAAAAGGGATACCTACAACGCTCTCTCCATCTGGTGGTTGAAGTTGTTCGTATTAATGGCACACTGTTGGAGGGACATCGCGTTCTAGAGAAACGCCGAACGCCGAACGCCAACGTATCAGAACAACGAATCACCTCGACACCGCGCTCGGCCGGGTCCGGACTCACCCTAATCATAGGAGTGACGCTTTCATCGATCACTTTAACTATCTCTCCTAGGAACAGGGCAGCCTCTTCTCTCTGTTGTTTCTTCCCCACCAAGCCCGGTTGAAGTAATTTCCAACTTGGTTCTGTCCACCCGTAGGCAAGATAACCCAACCCGCTCTCCTGATTATTTTGAATGTTGTGGAGGCGACTGATTTCCGAGTGAGCTTGTTGGTGGACGAGTTTGGCAAGCTCCTCGGCTCTCTTGACAGCTTGGGCTGACGTGAGAGTGAATGACGCCGCGGTGGCGAGATCGTCGCGAGCTGGCTCAAGTCCCGAGGAAACGTCGCCTGGGGTCAAACTTGAAGATATATCTCGGAAGCGATGGAACTACCGGAGGAAGGGAGGGTTAAGTGGTGAGCGGTGGGGTTACAGAACAAGAGGTCCCAGTGCGGCCTACCTCGTCGATAATCTTTCCGACTCCGTTACTCCCGCTCACCCTAGCTGTATTTGCGTTGAATAGGAAATCCTTCCGCGTTTCGGCCAGCTCATCAAGATTGTTTCTGAGCTCTTCTGCGGCAGCTAAAAGATGCTCAAATTGCATGACTTTCCCAGCAAGGGTTATGAGACTAGACGGGGAACCGCTAAGTTAGCGATCGAAGACGTCCGCAAATCAGAAGAAACTCACTGGGATGTAGCAAACTCCTGTTGCCTCGAGATTCGAAGATCATCCAAGCAGTCAAAGAAATCAGTTCCAATACTGATCTGCTCGAAAACGTTGGGGCGTTTTAGGCTTCCAAACGTTTCCGTCTTGAATGCTGCATGTCGGTCTCGTCCACAGCCGATGCCGATTGCTTTGCAATAAATATCAGCAACGGGAATAGCGGCAATCGGGTTCACAATTGCCCCGACAACCTCGGCCGGATTGATCCTGGAGAATGCATTGATGACGTTGCCGAATCCTTGTGTGATTGGATGCAGCGTCGTTGAAAGAGCAACGATGGCGACGGAGACGAAGCCGACCATAAGAAGCAGAGAAAATGATGGACTGAACAGTCCAAGGATGGAGAATCGCCTAGCGGGAGGAGGGGCATACTGGGGAACCGGGGTCTGTTGCCGTCGTGGGGGTCTTGGTGGAGCATAGTACGCCACGGCTGGCGGCTGGGCATATGGTAATGGAGGTAGGAGAGGTGGCTGCTGATATGGATAGGGACCGCGGAAAGGAGGTGGGGATGGAGACTGAGACCTTACTCTTCGTCTGAGGCGTTGCTTTGGCCTTTTCATGAGTTTCTTGGATGGAGTAGACGGACCGGGAGAGCCGGGTCGGGGTGACCGCCTCTGATATGCAACGCTTCTTTCTCGGGTGTAACCACGACTAGGTCTTGGTGTTGAACGTATAGAACTGAATTCCTCATGTGAAAGAGAATAGAAAGGGAGGGGTTCGTCCAACCATTCATCCTCATATGCATCATGGGTTGCTATTTCACCAGCCAAAAGTAAGCCCTACTGCACTCATGATTGTGAAAGAAACGAAATTACCATAATAGTGGGCCATTTCCTAGGTATTAGTAGCGCAGTAAAGGTTTCCGTATAGGTGCGGTGGTGGAGTGTTGGATAGCGGCCGGCGCTAAGAGGAGCGAATTAACGGAAGAGATTTGGAGAAAACCTCTCCAGAGCACGTACCTTATAGAGTACCGTTGTGGCAATGCGGCCCGCTCTGGTGCGTTGGAGGTGAGGCTCGGGGTCGATCGTAGTGGCTTCCCGTTCCCATGCGTCGTATGTGAGGCGTGTCCAAGCAACGGCAAACAAGCGATTGGAGCAACAAGGGCCTTCACCTCCTCCCGTCAAGTCTTTCCCCCCTTCCTCTGTTCAACCCCGACACCTGCATACGATGGAAACTCGTAGCAAATCCAACGTCAACCCCAGTCCTCAAAGGAGAAGCGCTCGTAAAAAAGGGCAACAAGTACCTGCCATTGAAGCGCTACAAACCGCTCACAGGGTTACACCAAGAAGAGGAAGCGTCAGCTCCCAAGCATCCACAGTGGATCGATATGATTCATCTATATCCATGCTACCTACTCCACCAGTATCAGTGCAAGACGAACCGCTCGCGGCAGGGGTTCCCAGAACGGTAAGCTCAAGTCCGCTTTGTCCCCACCGTTGGTCTGATGAATCTTTCACAGAGAAAAGGCCACCCGATTACCCCACCAAGCCTTACCCGACGAGCGACTCATGGTCGCCCAAGAGCTGGTTCTCAAAGATCCGACCAATTCATAGTTCCTTCGCCTGCCAAAACGAACGAACCCCCGAAGCCATGGCCGCCACCGCGCCACGCCCGGGCGACAAAGACGCCAGAGCCATTAGAACCCGACTCTGATGAAGTCGAAGTCGAAATGAGCCTGACCAACGATCAGCCTATGGATGATTCCTCACCTCTCCCAGCATTGGAACCCGCACAAACGTCAAACCTTCGCTCGTTTGGAACGACTGCAGTACGACTGATCGGGTGGCCCGTTGGGTTATTTCTTATATGCTGGGCGATTGTAATAATCTCGTGGTTGCTACAACTCGCTTGGCAGCGGGCCTCTACTCCCTTTATCCCACCAATTCCTTTGCGATACACGGCGTGGGCCGTTTCCTCGAGCGCGGAGAGGTTGTATCCAGTAGCGCAGCCCATCCTTCATGTCAGCCGGATAGTTAAATCGGAAATTCAACCCAGTACGATAAGGTAAGGGAACAAGTCCACCCAATTTTGTTTGCCGAACAGGTCTGAGTCGCTTTTTTTTTTTGGGTAGTTTGGGCACGTCGATGGAGACCTTGAAGAAAGGCTCTTCCCAATCTGAGGCTCTTCAGTCTTTGCAAAAATATATCGCGAATTCGATTGCCTACCAGAATGAGTTGATACAAATATCCACACGAGTGGAGGCCGATTTGGACAACACACGTCGAGATGTGAGTCCCATTACGCTGGATGGATTGAATTCACAAGACTGATTCTCCTTTACGTTAGCTCTCATCGGCTCAGAAGCTAATACTTCGCCTCCTACCTCACCGACAAGAAGACTCTTTACCTCGCAACTTCGAAGCGGAACAACAGCTTCTGGACATCCTTAGTCGCCTATATACCGAGAAGCTTCCATCCGAGCTCCAGCATCTGAATGTCCGCCTTTTCGAGCTCACTCAATACTGGGGTCAGGTGCATGGAGCATTAGACGGGCTCCGGCATTCGGCCACGGCCTTGGCTGGCCGAGACGCCGCTTGGGCAAGAATGGCCGGAACTGTAACTGGTCTGCACGGGAGGATGTCTGGGGTTAACGATGAGTTGACGAAGGCTAGAAGCGCTGTGGAACACTGGCAGAGGGATCTCGCACTATTCAAGGTTCGCCACGTCAGTCAGAGACACACGTAGGCCCTTACTGACCTTCTTTGAGCAGAATCCGAAGGAAGTGTCATCGAACTACGTGGTCAGCAACTCGAGTCTGAGCCGGCTTGTTGTAAGTGTTCCCCGTTGGCCGACACCGACGTATACTAGAACGCAAGCTCTCTTGTTAGGATCGCATGAACGGCTCGCTTGATCAACTTAAGGAACTCCGACACCCATAACACGTAGCTCCTTTTTGGCTTGCTTGAGTATTCATCCACCCAAACGCCGTGCATTCCACTGATATCATTATTGAGTTCCGCATTCTGTTTTCTTCGGTACCGGTCTTTCCCTTAGATGTTACGTGACTGCCTGAACTGTATCATATCCCCAAGACCCATTTGTCAACACTATGTGACCCCCCAGTAGATCGCCTTGGCCTTTCGCAGTCACCCCAACGGAAGGCGAACCCTTGGACAGCTTCACCGGGACCAGAGCGACTCCGCTTGAAGTCTGGGCTAGCTCGCTTGTCGTCGCCATGTTGCGTCCGAGTCGCCAAGGCCCAAGCGATCAAGCGGTCATTCTAGCGCCCATGTATGCCTTTTTCGTCTCGTTAACTGCCTCGATCACCATGATCTCTATTCGTGTATTGTATTTATATCTTTGAGGGACAAGTTGGCAGATACCGGAGGGCCGCTTGCCTGGGCGCTTAACGATCTGGTATCTCGAACCTTCCACATGTGGCCCACGAAGGCCACACGTGCCGAAGGACTGACGACGCTTTCCAGTCACTCGTGGATGGAATCACTTGATTATCTTTTCAGAGCTAATCGCTAGCCGAAAGCCCATAACGACAGCTCCGCCAGCAGGATCAGCTTTCCATTACCCCTGCTTGACTTGTGGGCGTTCCACGTCGCGAAATCTCTACAACGTTTCGCAACGTTATGCGCTCAATTCTCTCATGCTCCCTCAGTTTTCCTGCCTTCCGCATCGTAAATTCTCGTACTGCGCGCTTGGTTTAGTTCCTTAGGTGCTTGAAGTTTGAAGTCGATTGCATTTCGAAACACACCCAACCATGGTGCTCGTGCACCCTTCGTCGACCTTTTGGATGATGGAAATACGTAAGTTGAGGGAGTTAGAACATACTCCCTGAAGTAAGGCCTTCTGGGACAGAAGGACGAGCTAGCCGGTGGATAGAGCTGGGGCTGAGCATCAAACGATCTGGCTTGGACCTGGTTGGTCATTCCAGTAGACTGAAACGCTTCAACAGTAATGCGCTCGCTGCGATGTTGTTCTCGAAAACCCCTGCGGCCCTGCCTCGTTCCACAGGGCACCTTCCCTAACGCCAGGGATAACCTCGTCGCCCAAAAAGACGCACATTATCGCGCAAGAATATTCAAATTTCGGACCTCCGCAGTCAAGAATAAGACAGAGCAGACATAGGGGATGATTCCAACGATTTGGATCCCTTGTTTTAACACAGGTGAATGTAAAAGATTCCCTAACAGGAAAACTAAACGGGAACAATATGACACCTGATTCGGTTCTATCAGAGTCAATGCCCTGTAGCGAGACAATCGAGAATACTCACCCTAAGAGACCCCTGCCTCCCCATTTACGGGGAGTAAAACTGAGGTCGATTTCTTCTGCCCCGCGTCGAACTCGGACCGTCATTTGGCGCTTTTCATACCAACCAGAAACCGATCAGCGGAAGCGCGCAGAAAAGCCTTCATGAGATCCTCACATTTTCTTGAGATGCGACCATCGTGGCTAGCGGCTGCAGAGAGCCGCCGCTAAAGGAGGAGGCTGTTAGCCCGCCGAAGGTCAACAGAAGGTCCTCGCGAAGGAGGCCCTGCAGAGGTACATGTCAGTCAGTGCAAATGCAACACGTTCACTAAAAGAGGCTTTTACCGCTTCATTGGCGGGGCTACTGGGGGCAACACCATCGACGCGAGCAAATGGCTTGAGGGCTTCGGGTTCCTCGTGGCTACCAGTTGAGGGCTCAGCTGCCGGTTCTGGCTCAGGCGAGTTGAACACAGCTTGTAAAGCGACGGCGAGTTCGTCCGTAACAGCCTTGAGATCATTCCTTAGCTCTATTATTCTGGAGTTACAGTCGATAGTCAATAATCTCTCTCGGCTGCAAAGTCCTTCGAAAAAAGCCCTGACCGAACCCTCGCATGTCGGACCGTGTAGATATCGATGTCGCCCCTTGGAAACCCTTCGTTATCGATCAATTCGGTGGCCATTGTGGAATTATTGGCGTCCAGCAGCGCCTGTTGTTCCTTAATCTCCTTCTCGATAGCGTCCTTCCTCGCTACCAGGTTCATCGCTATCTCCCGGGGAGTCGGTTCAGCCTCGCCATGAGGCGAACGAGGAATAGGGCGACCCATCATTTAACTGCGGAAAAGAAGTTTGGAGCTTTTGGTTGTCTTCGATGGTTGGCGAATTTCGCGCAAAGCGATGAAAAGCTGCGAGAGCGGGTGGTGAGGATCGCTTCGTCATCCCAAGCTGCGGATGTGATTACTCGACAAGTCGCCGCGTTTTGGGCCCCTAAGCCTGCGCCGCCAGTCCGCACCTCAACGGTGACGCACCACTCGTTCACCCCCATCCCTACAGCCTGCAAACATGAGCTTTCAGGACATCGAAAGAGGCCTCTCGACCACGCAATCTCACTCGAATTCGGGACTCCCAACATCGCCTCAAGATGTCGCATTTCGAAACCTTCAGCAGTCGCTTAGCCTGCAGGTGTTCAAGATCAACTCCAACGTGCAAGGGATCCTCAAGCTAGTCGACCAACTTGGGACCCCTCGGGACACAGCTGCCGTTCGGAAAGGCTTGTAGGTTTTCAGCTGTGCTACAAGGTTTATTATGGCCGACGTTCTGAAGCGCTTTTCTGCAATCCCGTCTAGGCATGACCTCACCGAAAGCACGCGAGACGTGGTGAAACGTGGGACCGACGACTTGAAGAAACTGGCCGGCCTCCAGGCTTCTCTTGTGAGTCAAACATAACACAGCAGTGGAGGGCCCGCAGCACGTCGGAGTCGGGCGTTGCGTGCATGCCACCATGCCTTATCTTGGTTTCATTTGGTTCCCACCGCTCTCAGCACTGCCGAACTGACGCTTGGTGTTTTGTTCGCTCGCAAATCCATTGACCCTCTCGGTCAACCGTTACTTCGCGATCCCGCCCTTCCATAATGAAACGAACATTCGTGAAACTCTGATCGCGCGCAACTCCGATCGGCACTTACCGATCAAAATTCTGGTTCTCTCGCGCGATTCCTTCGGAACTGCGGGGACCTTTTTTCGCTGCACTTAGCCACAATACAAGACACATCTGCAAAAGACTTCGCATGACCTTCAATTATCGCTGGTTGCGTTCCAGCAGGCACAAAAGGCTAGTGCGGAGCGGCAGCGGACTGTAGTCTTGGATACGAAGCATGCGGTGGAAGAGGAGGAAGCCGAAAGAGGGTGAGCATCTTTGGATTGCGAATTAATGCTGTAATCATCGCGAACTTCCGCTCAATACCCTTCCTTTTTTCGGCCTTTTCTTCCGTCACACAGACAAGTCTCGAGCCCGCCACGTCAGCATCAACAGCAACAGCAACTGTTGCAACCGTAAGCCAAAGTCCCGTCCCATCGATTCGTTCTCACAGGAGTCTCATCCCTCGACCATTTCACCTTCCCTTTATTCTCGTTTCTTTAACAGGCAGCTGTCCCCTGCCGATCTTGCCTATCAAGAATCCCTGATTCATGAGAGAGAACAGGAGATTCGGGAAATCGAAACGGGCATCCATGAACTCAATGAGATTTTCCGGGATCTTGGTACACTTGTTGTGGAACAAGGGAGCATGATTGGTGAGTGGGACTTTTGTTTGTTACAATCGGCTCTTTGCTTGGTCGGAACTCCCCGAAGCGGCAAAGAGTGGGTGGAAGGGGGCGATTGACCATTGTTTATCCCGTTCCCAGATAACATCGAGAGTAACCTCACCTCTGTCGCGGTCAACACCGCTGGAGCGTCGGAGGAGCTAGTGGTGGCTAGCGAATACCAGCGGAAGGCGGGGCGACGGGCGGCGTGTCTCGGGATTGTGCTCGTCATTGTGACCTGCGTGGTGCTGCTAGCGGTGAGAATTGCTTTGCTCGTGATCGTCCCGTTCCCTTGGTAGTCAAGGTGATTGGGTGGCGAAAAAGTGGGCTTACAATTTTATGATTATCCCTTGGTAGATTCTTTCATGACAATGTGACACCACCCGGCCGTTGTATACCCCCGAGTGCCCCTTTTTTATTTATCATTAGTTTCGGCTACTCTATTATGTTTTATTCGGATTCGCCACTTGAATCTCTTACGAGGAGTCGCTTCGGAGGAAGAGTGGTGAAGCGAGGGCCGTGCTTTTGTGAGTGGAGAGGCTTTTCATAGCCACAAAGCGTATTTGCGAGTGTTTGCTTCGACCGGATCTTTCGAGTGCTGGAAAACCCCGGGAACGGTGGGAAGCGGTCTAAACGCCGGTCCATGTCGAAAGCTCATCATCTGTCCTCCTCCGACGATCGATGGTTTCTGGAACTCTGCTCCCTGCCAACAACGAAAACCCCCGACGTTGCTGGAACGAGGATGCGGCGCCGGAGGGGGTCGTGTTATGCGTCCGACATCCGGCAGTGGTTGCAATGCACGCGTGTAGGTGCCCTCGCATCGTGTCGCAGGCTGTGATGCCATGGTCCCACCGTGCGCCAGTCGGGGTGCGCCCCCCAGGAGGTCGCTGGTTCTTCTACTTCCGGTCTCTCTCCAGATCTTTCCATCCAATCTCAGGACGCGCCCCTGTCCGCCCCTACGCTATCCAGTGACCGGCGCTTTTGACGGACCCCAAGCCTCGGGTCTTGAGAAGGAGAAAACAATTCCAGTCTGATTCTCTCATCCCCTCCCCGTCCCCCGAATACGTCTATTGCCGCCCGGGCAATCTCCACCCAGAACCAGTGCACGGCTCCAAGAAATCCAGAAAAAAATAATCCCCCCCATTCCGTCGGGCGTCTCTAAGCTTGCGCGTTCGTACATATAAGCAATCCCGTCCCGGCCATGTCGTTTCTTCCGCTACCAGATCCCTCCCTCTCCTTGTCCCAACCACTTCACAGCCAAAGCCACCAGCTACAATATAACCCTTTCGTCTCTGCATATTCTTCAGTAACCGCTGCGCCTAACGCTGCTACTACTTCGCTTACCAGCGCCCTCATTCCCTCACACCCTCCACACACTTTCTTTACCCCCGCCTATATGGATACCGGCCCGACCCTCGCTAATCAGGCCGCCACAACCAATAACACCACGGCCGCCTCCCCTTCCACTTCAAACGCCTCGATCCTCTCCGCCACAGTCGTCAATGCTCAACCCCAACCACAGCTCAAGAAGAAGCAGGGAAGAGGTCCAGGCAAGAAGGACATGAAAGACAAGCCTGCTGTTTCTGTAAGGTGGGTGACACACTCCGCGCGCGGCGAAGCGCGTCCGCTCGTAACCCCTCCGAGGAATTGGATTTTACTCAAGACTGGTTCATTTCATCAGGTGGGATGATGGAGATTTGACGGATCGCTTAATCGCAGCTGTGGAGAACAACGACCGGTGGTTAGGCGTATTTGCGCAGTCGTCGAATGACCCCAATGCTGCGCGCACCGCTGCACCCGTTGCGAAACGTGACCTCCAACGTGAAATTGCTCGGTATCTGTTCGGGAAGGATCCGCGTTACGACTTGGACGACAGGAAGGTTCTCGAAAGCCTTGCAGTCAGGTAAGCGAACGCGTCACTCTCGACGCCTCTTGGACGTGTACTAAGTGCTTCGGCCCCGCCGGGGGGGGGGGGGGGGCGGCGGCAGTCCCAAGAAGAAAGAGGTCAAGTGAGTCGGGCTAGAGTCGTTTGCCAAAAGGGGAAC
>WSUI01000064.1:11665-32332 GCA_019633595.1 Tulasnella sp. UAMH 9824
TGGTCTCCTAACCCTTGCATTTACGTAACCCAACGCGGCCCACCCGACCCCTCTTTGCCGGGTTACTACTGGTTTACCCCCCCCCCCCTATCTCACTCACCTCGCCTGCAGTGTGAAGAACAAGTTGTTCAAGTGAGTAGTGCTACTTTCCGTTGCCCACTGGCGACGCTCTTGCATCTGGTCCTGACCCATCCACCGACAGGCTTACGACGTTGTACACGGAATGCAAGCAAGAGCTAGGGCAGCTCAGCACGCTGAAGGATGAGCGAGACCTTGTTCCAGGCTCTGACGCCGCCGCGACATGGGGTACGTGTTCTCTCTTGTACTGCCTTCGCCCTTCGATCGCGCCTCGCTAATTCGCGCCTCACCCTCTCGCACGTTCCGCAGCTCGCGTCAAGGAGAAGTTCCCGCAATTCACTCGCATTCGAGAGCTGATGAGCAGGGTTACCACTCCTGGCTCGACGCCTCGCGCAAGTGGTCCGGACGCGTCGGCCTCACCTCCCCATGTCCGTCGCTCTCCAACGTCTTCGGTTCTCCGTCAAAGAGATACCAACATTGCTCCACTCACGAATGGACAGGTTCCACATATCACCACGAGCAGCTTGAAAACTGCAGTCGACTTCCCTCGAGAGGTAAGCATTCCGTCAGCCTCTCCAATGAGGTAAAAATGTCGTAACTGACGCACCTCTCTCCTCGGCCTTGCCTTTTCCTATCATCGCCACCTTCAACCGATACAGGCCTCTTACCCAGCCCCAGCGCAGTATGCGACAGCCCCGGCGGCCATATCCATCTCTACTATACCCTCCCCTACCTATTCCATCTCAAATACGACCATGCCCCTATCTGCTGGATACCCACCGAGGCATTCTAGTCAACGTCGGATGACCTCATCCTCTACAGCCCCACCTAATTCGTCTCGTCCATCGACGGCTGTGTCTCAGACCACGTCCGCTCGCCAGCACTCCCCTCAGCATTTCACTTCAGGCCATACTGCCGCACCCTCGTCCGCGACCGCAAGGCCCACTCCATATACCCGTCCATCCCTTCCTGCAACGCCCATGAACGAGATCCAAGCTCAACTTCACACCGCTTTAGAAATCGTCCCCGAGCTCGACGACCCGCGTGACCCTTCTCCACCACTGTCCGCCACGATCCAGCACATCGTCTCAATCCTTACCGAGAGGAAAGACCGAGAGCGATCCCGGGCCCATGAGCTCGAGGTGCTCCGCATGAAGCGTGAAGAGGCCGACAAGGTCAGGTGGCATCAGGTTAGTCTCTGCGACTTCTATTCGCTGTCCCCGGTGTCTGACTGTGATCTCTCCAATAGCGTGAAATGATGAGGCTTAAGATTCAACTCCTTCGTGCGGAGCGAGCTGCATCCACGCCTCAGGCTGTGGGCTCTTCTACTCCTGGAGCTGGCCCCTCGCAGCTCGGTGGAGTCGAGGAAGACCTCGCCATCGCCGCAGGCCTTGGTGATGACATGAGCATGGAAGGTGACGGCGAAGGAGAGTTGGACGAAGACATCTACGATCCCGAGCCCGGAACACGACCCGTCTCCCATCATGGAGTCGGGAGCACGCGGTAATGCGACAATGCAACGGTCCACGCTACAATTCTTGAATTGCATAAGTATCTAACGATTCAGGTTGGCACATTCACTTTATCATCTTGTCCTATTTAATATCTACTGGCCTCGGTTTATCTAACGATACCCCTTCCCAGTCTATAATTGCTATATAACGTCTCAGGCATCTCTCTTTTCCCATCTCTATTTCCCTTCTCGTCTGTCGTTCTCTCTCTCTATCTGGCCCATGGTTCGTTCCTTTGTTTGTTGTTTTGACTATATCTATACCTGCAGACCAGTCCACGGCTGTTGTTATTTAGCGCGTTTTACGCTGTGATATCACTCCCCTCTTTCATAACACATTCCAATGATCACGATATTCTTTTTTGTTTATTTCGAACACATGCTATGTCTTCTACAGAATACCATGCGTTTCAAGTCTACTCTGCGCGAGCCCAGACCAAATTGAGTGCATTTCGCCCTACGCACCGCGTCATCTCCTTACTCAAAGCGGAGAAGAAGCCCCGAGCCTGAAACGTCCCCGAAGGTCTTCTTTACTTCTTTACGAGGGTCTTTTTTGTTTGAAAAGGGTCGGAGAAGCACATAATGAAAAGACTGGTCGACTTCTTAATCGAAGGTCGCTTGCAGACAACGACACTCTCCGTGTAGCTGGTTTTGGTTAGGAGTGAACCCCTTCGTGAGATTCTTTTAAGGATCGAAAATAGCCTAAAGAGCCCACGACGAGCAGTGCACAGTGACTAAAAACAGGCCAGACAAGTTCCGGGGACCAGTTTCCAATTGTGGTTTTGCGGCGGAGGGTGATCGACTTCTGGCCCGGACCCTTTATGAGGAAACCCGGCGCAAGGTTTTGGCGCCTGTAGCGCCGTTCTTTGAAATCCCTCCGACGCAATAGCGCTGAGGCCCGATAATTTGAGTTACTCGCACCGGTAATCCACGATAAGCAGCGGACACGTATACGTAGGAAGTCTGGACTCGACACGTATTCAGCTTGGGCCAGGTTAATCTCCTCTCTCAAAAAAGTGATGTATTAAAAATGCCGTCAACACACAGCAAAATCCCATACGCGGATGAAATCCGTAAGAAGCAGGAAGTTGACGGGTAACTCGGTGGGTGGTAGAGGGTTTCAACCGAAAAAGGCAACGTACACTACGCATTCACTTGGGATCCACAGTTCTCGACGGGTCCCGATCTCGATGGGGCTGTGTCGTTATGGTGGATGCATTTGAGGGGGCTGGGGTAGAGTCCGGCGTTACAGTCGCCGCTAGTCTCTGGGGCGGGCTAACTGCGACGTCTGGTGGGGTGGGGTACGTTTGTTGCTCGCTCCGTCAGCGCTTCGGCGAAGTTCGGCGATCAACAACAACTCGGCGGCATTCCGTATTACGGGTCAAGAGCACCGACGTGAGTGCGTCACAGAAGGATCGGGGAACCGACCCCGCCTTTCCGTTGCACACAAAGAGCCTGCAGATCTCGATGCCAGTGCGACATCCTGGTTGTCGACAAACGGTAAACCTGAGTGAGAAGCGCGCCCCTACCCAAGGCTGCCGCGAAGTCGAAGGGAGCTGTTGTTCGGGGATTCTCATGGTAAGGGATACAAAAGCAGAAATTACTTACGCCTCGATCCTGTAACCGTTACTTACCGTCGGGAAGTGGCGGGGTCAGCAGGAAAAACGCTATCGCCGGAGGGAGGGTCTCCGGGAACGGCCTTTCGGAGATTGGACGGCGATGATGTCAAGCCTCCCTGAGGCTTGGCACAATACGGTTACATCACTCCTCAATCACCTCTCGACCTGTCCTTCGTCCCACCACCGCGACTTCCTTCCTAGTCAACCCGTCACCATGGACTTCTTCAAGAAAGCTGCCAAGGCGGTCAACGACTTCCAGGAACAGCAGCAACGCCAACAGCAACCTCATCACGATCAGCCCAATCTCCAGGCTGACGTCGCGAACATTGGAAATAGGGTACAGCAGCAGCAGCAGTAATACCAGCAGCAGCAGCCAGGACAGCAACCCCAGCCGGCGCAGCAACTGCAGCCGGGACAAGACAACTATGATCAAGACGGTCCTGGGCCGGAAATCCGCCTTCCTCCCCAACTTCTCGAAGTGCTGAACAAGTACGTCGACAGTAAGTGATCACCACGCCTCAAGCCGAAGGTTGCCCAGAATAAGTGACGCCTCATCTTCGTCAGCGTTCCATCCCGGCATCGCGGCGGGTGTGACCACCGAAATCCAGGAATTCGAGCAAGCTACCATCGGTGCGCTCGAACAGCACGTCAAGCAATGCATCAAAGGCATTTTCGGTGGCGACGACGAGGAGTTCCAGTCCAACAAGAACATCCAGGAGTTCAGAGCGGTCCGCGAGAACAACCAGCAAGGAGCCAACCTTCCCCAGTACAACTATCCCTCTCCCGACGTCGTCGCCAGTCGGGAAGGCGGACAACTTCCCGAATACGGATCTCGTGGTCTTCCCTTCGCCGGTGCCGCTAGCGGAGCCGCCATCACCCAACAGCTCTCCGCTGCTGCAGGTCGAAACGACCAGAGGCAAGAACCCCAGCACAACAAAAACGTCTTCGCGAGCGCCCTCGGCAAAGTCAAGAACTTCGCAAAGGACACCATCGACGATGTCGGAGACGACGTCAAAGCCGGGATCAAGAACATGGCGAACACCATCGACGACATCACCGATCATCTCGACGACAAGATCGACGAGATCGTACCCGACCTCAAGGAGAAAGTCAGGAAGGTCTTGAACGACTTGCACCTGGGCCTGGCTGAGAAGCTGACCACGGCGGCTTTGGCCCAAGTGAAGCGCTTCCTCGCCGGAAACATCTCCTTGGGCGAGCTAGGAGAGTCCGCACTCGATACCATCGGCGACGTCCTTGGAAACTTCCTTCGCCGAGACGATAAACCGCAGCCCGGTTCTCGAGCCATTTCTTCGAATCAGGACGGTAAACCCGCCGGTGGAGCCTCAGGACTGCTTTCCGAAAAGCTTTCCTCAGGCTTGACCCACATCCGACGCAACACCCGCGTCGACTTCCGAAACTTCCTGTCCAAGATCGAAGAAGCCCTCTTCGACAGCTTGCCCGACTTCCTCAGGGAACCCCTCTCCAAGATTTTCGGTGGGAACCCGTTTGCAGCCAAGGCCGTGTCGAAGCCACAGGACGACAACGACGACGGGATCTTCGATGACATTGGTGATAAAATCAGAGAGATCTTCCAGCGCATTCAAAATGCCATGAGAGACAGAGTGTTGGAGATTGTCAGTGGTGGACACCGGCGGTTGGAAGACAAGGCGTGGGGCAATGTTCAAGATGCGATTGTCAACAAAGTCCGAGAGTACGTCCCTGGAGTTCAAGTGCAATTGAAGGACTAGTAGAGAAGTGCTAGATGTAGTGACGTCGGTTTTGAAATAATGGATTTGGTTGAAACCGTCTTCTGGTGTAGTGGTGTGTGCGAAGGACAGGTGTGGGTCGGAGATGCGGGCGCGGCGTTCTTGGCCCGCTTTGGTTGGCTCAGCGAGCCTAGCTCTCTGCGCTGCATCAAACAACGAAGTAACGGCCGTAGAGATACACGAAAAGAGTACGACGACGAGCCAAATGTGAAACAACGATCAAAAACTCGGGCGTTTCGTGAATATTAAGCAAAAGAAACGAGAGAAAAAAAAAAAGCAAAAGTGGGGACAATAATTCGCTGTGCTTTGGGATATGCAGATCAACGAGACAGGATATTTCAGACGGGTCCTTTCACTATGACCAGAGATAATGCAACAAACAAGTACAGGATAGTAGGACACACGATGAGATTACAAGGGAGAAGGAAAGAAACTGGTCCTTACCTTAACCTCGCATGGGGATCTGCTGAGCCTGAGCTTGCATTCCGCCCATGGTGCCCATGGGCATGCCGGCCATAGTCATGCTCATGGCGTTGAGTGACTGAGGAAGGGCACGTTCCTCGAGCTGCTCGTAATAGATCGTAGCATCCTTCTTAACCTTCTCCCAGCGCTCGGGGTCGAAAAAGGTGTAGGTTCCTCGCTCGAATGCAGCGTCCTTCTGCAGTGGTGACTGGCCGGTCTCCTTGGTCAACCACACGCGAGCCTCCTTGTGATACCTCCAATTCCGGTTGTACCTGCGGGCGTGACTAGATTGGCACTTCGGGGCTGGCACGAAAAAGTTCGCAATACACTCACAGCTCCTGTGCTGCCACTTCCTGGAGGGTGTCTCTCGGCGACGAGTAGAACATGAAGAACAGAGTCTCGTCACTGAACGAGGCCACCTTCTGTGGACCGGGAGCCGGGGCTTGCACGTTGTAGCATGTAGGGAGGTGGAACTCGGGTTCGATCGATTGAGCCGCACTACTGTCTGACCATGGCGTTATGAACGTTGACGATAGTGGCCTGACCAGGGATGAGAGTGCACAGATTAGAAAAAGCTAACGACGACGGAGCAGGTACTGAAAGCAAACAAAGACAATAGAGTTCCGGAATGCGCGCGGTGGATCATTGCAGCGCGAAGGGATGGAACCAAATAAAGTACTTGGATAATGCCCAATAGAAAGCACCTAGATGCACAAATCTTACTCACCCAGGAGCCGTCAGGTCCAAACCCATTTGTGCCAAGTCCGTCCCTGATCCCAGTAGTTGCGCATCTGGATCCGTGCCTTTGATGCTGGCTAACAGCCCAAGCAACCCCCATCTATCAGCTGCTGACAGTAATATCTGTTGCGCTGGTGTTTGGGGAAGAGCGGCATGTGAATTCGGGGGCGGAGCGCGATTGGAAAGTGGGGGTGGTGGTTGCTGACCGGAAGGTGCTTGACCCTGCCGTGCCATATCCGGCTGCAGTTGTTGCTGCTGCGACAACGACGATGCGGTACCAGCTTGACCCTGTTGCTGCTGTGCTGGGAAGGTGCTTTGACCTGCACTATTGAACGATGATGCGGGTGTTGGCAGATTCGGTGGAGCGCCCAGAGCTTGTCCGTTCGGGAAGCTCTGCCCGGACGCCGTTTGCTGTGACCATGGCATCGAACTTGTAGCGTTAAGCTTGCTGAAGGCCTAGAGGTGATAGGAATTTTTAGAGTTTGGCAGGGGAGACGGCGGGAACGTTCGGCGGGTACGGATCCTGCCTTACCCGTTTTTCCAACTCTGACGGCAGACCTTGCAGACCCCTTTGAGCATTCGGACCACCCAACATCTGGGACTGATTTGCAGTCTGTTGAGACGAAATGACGTTGGCAAGCCCGTTCTGACCAAGTCCCGAAAGAAGGCTTGCCTGAGTCGCAGATTGGGCTCCTAACGGCGGGAAGTCGTCCCGAGCAAAGTCCCGTTGCCCTTGTGGTTGTTGAGTTTGTGTAGTTGCCCCCGTTAGCCCAGTAGAACCCATCCCTTGTCCCGCCTGGCTTGCGTATGTTGAGTGAAAACCACCTCCTTGAGCCGATGATGCCCCGCTGGCTGTGCCACTACTCTGCGGCGCCGCTGTTGAGCCCAATGGCGGGAACTCGCTCTGATCTATCACACTCTCTGATGACGTGGTGGATGCTCCAGTGCCTTGTCCCCCTAGATGTAAGCTCGCTTGTTGCTGAGCGTGCTGCTGCTGCTGATGTTGCTGTTGGAGAAGTGATGTCTGCGATGCTTGCTGCTGCTGGAGGGAACTCAGAGATGCGTTCGGCGACGGCTGCATGGGTAGATTCATCGCTGATGCTGGGTTGAAAAAGTTGCCCGAGCCACCTCGTTGCTGAAGATAAGCGCCTGTCGTTGGAACCATTGGATGTGCTGTCCGCGACTGCATGGTTGGATATGATTGCTGTTGCATGGCCCCTCTCGGTGGGATTGAGTAACCGGCAGGATATCCTGGTCCACCTGCTCTACTGTACTGCATCGGCTGTTGTTGTCCTAGATGCAGGACAAAGTTAACCTCTTCGTTCTAAAGGGTGAAGGCAAACGAGCGAGGTGACAAACGAGCTTGCGTACCTCTATTATTCATAGCGTTCGAGTTGGTTGAATGTCTTGTCTGCGAAGTAAGCGCGGTATATGACCTGGTAAGTCATCTTCGGGTATGGAAGACGACGAAGAGCAACGTACTGCGGGTATGGGGTTAAACGGAGAGATGGATGGTTGTCGGCTTCAGTCTGGGTCGCGACGTAGACCGCGAACACTCGTCACACGCCACCAGAGAGCTGTCAAACCAAGTCATGCCCCTTCAACTCACACCAAAGAATCAAATTTTATATCTTGTACGGAAGAAAAAGTAACAAACTGAAGTCCAGAATATTTAAGACTACAGCCAGAGAGACTCCGGGCATCGATCTTCGATGACACAGACCTCGGTGAAGGAGGGATGTAGGGATCGGCATCCAACCTTCACCTTCTGCAATCGCACATGCGCAAAGCAGGAGGCAAGCATCGGGGAATGAGCACCTCAGACGTGAAATACGTGCGAAGCCAACAAATCCATTTGTTTCTCAAACGGTCACGAGGCTAACGCCATCTGAGCTGACAGCTCTGGAACTGCTAAGTCTACAGGAAGCGCTTTTACGACCTAGGAGAACCGACCGGAACCATCAGTAGTGCGCCAAAGAACTCCTATTCCTCGTAAACACTCACCTTTAAGATTATCTCTCGCCCTCCAACGTCCCAACCTCCAAGAGCGATCGGTAACATCACGTCCTTTATGAGCCGCTGAGCCATTTCCCCTATCCCAAAAAGCTCTCCGACAAACTTTCTCCATCTCAAAATCATCGTTAGAAGTTTTAGGCGTTTCGTCAGAAACCGGATGCGGGCGTGCAAGGCTGCAGGATCAAAAGCAGGCGCTGCAGCTGAATCGATACCCGGCTTGACGAGGTCGCAAGTCGACGTGACAGCATCTCGGAAAATCCGGGTAGCCGCTTGAATGAATGCCTAACCAAGAATGTCATTAGTGTAACTCGACTCGGCTCCATCAATGCCACCACGCACCAGGAATTTCACGTCAGTTCGCGGGACGCAAACCTCCAATTGCTCCGCCAGGTCAACTAATCTTCTGACGTCCCTCGCAGAGTATGGGTCTAGTCCTCCGCCGGATATCAGGGCAGTCAACCGAGGAATGACGGCGGTCGAAACCATCGAATTGACCAAATCTCCGTCAGGACCTAGCGGGGGTTCTTCATCTTCATCGTCCACCTCCATGCCTCCAGACGAATCTCCCTTAGGCCTTGAATATTCGTATAGCCCAGAGTACCAATTGAATGAATCCAGACTCCTTGCGACTTCTTCGTGCAAGGGATCCCACCCGACCATCTCCAACCTCGCCCAGAACTCCCAAGCACTGACGGCCCCCAGCCCACCCCATGCTCCGGAATAGCTATCGCCGTAGAGCTTCCTCCACTCGGAAAACTTGCCCGCTACTGCCAGACGGGCATCTTTGAAGTCCTTCAACTGGACATCAGAGAGCAGGCCCGAAACGCGCTGTCGTAAACTTCCAATCGCTGTCTCAAAGTCTTCGGCATCGGCATCACCGAGAGACGAGTCGGTGGAATATCCTTCTTCGTTCGAAGACTTCTTAGCGGCATGTCGTCGCTCTCGATCTGCTCGGCGGGCTTTCCGGACGGGGGCATGACGGCCTTGAGACATCGACGGCCGAACACGTCCCAATTCGTCCATCTCGGGTTCGTTGGCGTCTTGCGCTTTTTCCGGTAGGTTGAGGAACAAACAGGCATCGTCTTCATCATCCTCCGCTCTTCGCTTCGATATCATGCCATACCGCTCAGACATAAGAGAAATATGCTCCTCTTCCAGTTTTTCGAGTTGAGGGAACTGCATAGCCGTGTAAGACAACCTGTCTGTGCAAATGATAGATGAAGAAGCATACCTTGGTGTCGAGGAAATCGGCAATGCTCTCGACCCAGTCCCTCATATCCTTGAACCAAGCTCTCTTTGCTTCCGCGGCTTCGACCATCTGGCGTAAGCTCGCCTCCTTCACCTCGAGAGCATTCCTCTCATCCGCCAAGTTATTGAGAGCCGTTGTGTTTTGAGTGTGAGAGGTTGTCAATGCGCTCAAGTTCGCCGCGAGAGCAGCTATTGAAGATCCTAGATTTGGTATTGCTGTTGTGGTTGGTACTGTAAGACAAATTACTCAGTCAGACGACCGAGTTTACGGGCGGAATTAAGAGCATACGAACTTGGAGCAGGTTTGTAAACAGCCTTTTCCTTAAAAAGAAAGAGATGATCGCTTAGAGTTTGTCCTCTGATGCGCTTAGACTGCTTACAGGTCCCTTGGCCTTTTCTGGGCCTTCGATGCGTCGAATTTGGGTCTTTTCCCATTCCCTGGTTTCTTCGTCATCGTCCTGCTCCCTAGATCAGAAAAAGTGTCAGAAGGCAATCATCCCGTCGTTTAAATCGCGCTAACACGTCTTCAATCATTTCGGCCATGCCAGCTCGGCGTCGTTTAGCCTCTTCTTTCTTGGCTTTCTTGCCCAGGGCAATTCTTTCCTTCGCCCCGGTGTACTCGGCCAGCTCTGCGGGAGGAGTGGGTTGACAATTAGCATTCAAGACAACTGTGGTAAACCGGAGCGTGGTCTTACCGTCTTCACCATCGCCCATGTCATCATCCTCTCGTTCCAGCCGACTTTCTCGACCGGGAGTCCCATCATCTTCATCATCGGGACGTTTGGTTAGAGACAGCGAAATGAACTCCTCGGAAGGTGCAGCCGTCGCGTTTGGTGCCCCGATTGCACGCAGGCGTTCTCTCTTCTTCTTGGCTTCCAAAACTGTAGCACCTCCTGGTATTGTTGCCCCTGACGCGGACTCTATCAGGGGGAAGTGCTTGAGCTCAGTCTCTGCCGTGTACAGTTCGTGCAATTTGGGATACGCGAACGACACACCAGCAAAGACCTCGTCCAGTCCCATAGCCGCCAGCTCATCTGCATTGTAAGCTTCAACGTCCATCGGGGTCTCTCCGCTATCTTGAGGTGGTCGTGGCCGAGAGGCAGCATTCGCGGCTCGTAGTTCTTTGAGGTAGTCGGCGGTGTAGGATGGAGTATCGGCAACCGGTGGAGTAGGGGTTGATATATGGGCACTTTACGTTTCCCGCAAACTGAATAAGTATGAGACCAGGTTTAAACACGTCGTGGACGCTGCACTCACACATGTGGCGATGCGTTCCCAGCTTTCATCTTCAAGCTCAGGGCACTCTTCTTCACTTTAAATGTCTCGCCACTTTCCTTGTAGCAGGCAAAGAAAAGTCAGATATCGATCTACGCTTGGTGAATATCGTTACACACCTCTTCTTCCACGCCAAAGCTCAGTCGAGCTTGTGGTTTCGCTCGAGCCTTTTGTTTGGCCTTCAGCTTCGCCGCCAATGTCATGGGAGAGTCCTCGGCCTCTGCCGGAGTTTCAGGAGCTGCATTCTTGCCTTCAGGATCTGGAGATTGAGCATCCCTTATTCGCGTAGGTCGTGACTTCTTCCGCTTGAAGAGAGGTGCGTCAGCCTCCATGTCGTCGATGTTGTCTGGTTAGAATTGGGAGAAGAACAAACATGAACAAAAAGTGGGCATGACGGACCAACGACCTCACCTCTCGCCTTGAACCCCTGTTCAGCCCTTTACCTTGTTCTCTCGAGATTTACAAGACGTCACGTAGCACTGCTGCAGAGCTCTCTAGCGCAACTGACAGGCTGGCTGACTAGCTTGTGAAGTGGTAGGGTGGCCAAGCACGTCGCGGCCCCTCCCGGGCCCAAAGCTTGGGCCTCAGGTTTTTCCACCATTTGTCAGTAATAACCTATTCTTGAGGGTTTCGTATGATATTTTCGATCATAACCTTGGACATGCACAAGTACGTTCTTGAGCCCTGAGAAATGGGTGGTGTTAGGTTGCCTTAGCTAGCATTTCCCTGACAGTCCTTAAAACCTTAGATTGGCGTTTCGTGACCCCAATCACTCACACGGAACGTCATTGCCGTTATATCTGAAGCCACTCCCAGATACATGCTGCATGTGCGTGGTCGGGACCGATGGGCGAAGAAGATCGACCCTATGACGTCGTTGTGGATGTCGCCCTTTCGGGGTCTTCAAGTTAATCCAACTCACCTCTCGTCCACCACAGCCCTATATCCGCTACCCTCCTACCATGAGCGCCAGCAACTTGAACGCCATCCTTAGCCGTGACTATGATGATGATGATCCTCAAGCGGTGGGGACTTCTCAGCCTCTGCAGCGACGGTGCCTGCACTGACCGTTTTGGCCTCCAGGAGAAACTATTTCAATCCATGAAGTCTCTCAGAATCCAAGACGATCAGCTTCAATTCGATGAGCCTAGACAGACCATAGGCAAAGGGGGGTTTGGTATCGTCGAGCGAGCTGTTTTCAATCCCCCAAATGCGCGTCCTATGGTCGTTGCGGTGAAACGCATCCCAGGACGGTCTGTGAGCTTCAATAGGCTCAAAAAGGTCAGGTGACAGAAGCGCCACTGAACGTAATTGAAGCTCACTCTTACAATTAGAGAACTGGACGCGAGATCCTCATATGGTCCAAACTCTCGCACACCAACATCATTCCATTCCTAGGGTATGAATGGCACGAAGCAGCGGAGGAGGTTTGGCTAGTCTGCCCATGGCTTGCCAAAGGAACGATCCATGACTACCTAAATAGCTCCCTCGCCGGCATCGAACAACGGATGAAGCTGGTACGTCTATAACCTCGATGTCCTAGCCGATACTAATTAGAGTCACGGGCAGATTGTCCACACGGCAGAAGCTCTTGATTACCTGCACAACCTAAATCCCCCCGTATGCCATGGAGACATCAAAGGGGTAGGATTTTTTGCTGCAATTTTAGTGATTCCCCAACTTAGTTGTTACTCAACAGGCTAATGTCCTTGTCACTGAAACCGAAGACGCCATGCTCACGGATTTTGGACTTTCGCGGATGCTCGACGACAGCCTAGCCAACCTTGAAACTACACATCAATTCCAAGGTTCAATTCCGTGGTGTAGTCCTGAGCTATTTGAGGCGGATGAATGCGTCCGTAGTCCAGAGAGCGACGTTTGGGCATGGGCATGGCTCGTCTGCGAAGTCGGTCTTGTTGAAAAGTACAACACGAGGCGACGTTGATTCTGAAGCCATTTCTAACATAGATAATTACCGGAAAGACACCTTTTAGCAACGTGTCCAACCCGGCCAAGATAATCTTTTATATTATGGAACGCAAGTGGACCGCCAATGCACCTGACACATCCTTCGATGGATTATCCGACTTATGGAACACGCTCATCCTATGCTGGGCCGCTGATCCAGCTTGTCGGGCAGAAATGTCTCGATGCTTAATTGCTCTTAGAGCCTTGGTTCGTTGTTCATTGCCATTCTGTGGTTGAAGGACTGCTCACACGAAAAACCTAATTTCGGATTCAAGACCCTTCCCCAAACCTACGTGGCTCCTGAGCTCGTAATTACCACACAGAGTTCCCGTGAGTTTAATTCGATACGACCATTGACGCCCGCGACGATTTACCAACTATGGTTCACAATACTTCTACAAATCGTTTGGACTACCAAGGCTCTTTGCCAAGGGCTACCCCTCGGACGCTAGAAAGCGATATTAGTACAGGTGACTCTATCCCACACCTCCAGACAGATGGCGCCTCGCATCAAGAGTTGGATGGTCATCTCGCGCCTCCAACCGGTCCTCCTGCGGCACCGCAGCCCGCCGTTACCTCGCCGTCAACGGAAAGACAACGCCCATCATCTGGAGGAAGGCGGTCACCGTCCCCAGCTCGTGGATCAGGAGGAGGTGGTCGTGGCAGAGGTAGCCCCCGAGTTCGCAACACAGCGGGAGGCTCTCGGAGCCCAAGCCCCGGGTCACAAGGAATCCGGCCAAATGTGGACTTGCGCGAGACTGGATCGCCTCGCGACCTTACCTCAATCCTAGCCAAGCACCAATGGAACTCTTTGCGACGGTATGATGAACCCTGCTCAGTTTTCAGGACGTCGATCATCCCAGGCTCTGTGAGTTATGTCGATTTAATCTTCTTCTACATTCGGAACTTAGAGAGTCGTGTATAGCAAGTGATGGCTATTGTTTGCGTGAGCCAGGTGTATCGAACTAAAGATGAAAGAACAGCAGCTGCGAAGCGTGTAATGAAGAGATTAAAGCAGCATCGACGAAAGTTATTGTCTCCAAACATTGCTCACTGGGTGGGTTTTGGGTTGGTCTCTCCTTGGAATTACATGTGCGTGGTACGATGGCAAGAGCCTGGGTCGGTGCGCCTTTCAACGCATCTCGAAGAGCACCCCTCGCCGGACAGGCTCAACATCGTAAGTGTAATTTTCTACGAGGCCCTAAGGCCCTTTGACTTATGTTTATCTTCCAAAGGTAAAGCAAATCGCGAACGGTCTAGAGTGTCTTCATTCCAACAATATCGTACACGGTGACTTGCGCGTGGTGCGGCTAGAGAACCAGCGTAGCCTGTCGACATCCTATGCTAACTCTCCCGTGAATAGCATACTTGCGTCGTTAACACAGCTGGCACAGTGCAACTAGCTGGCTTTGATCTCGTAGAACTGCTCGGAGTGACGCCAGAAGACCTGTTTACGATTCGGGTCAGTCCATTGGAATTGCTACAGGGTTCTCCTCCGACAACCGCTACGGACGTTTATGCGTTTGCCAACGTCGCTCTGGGTGAGTCGAAACTCATCATGTCCGTTTTCACCGAGTCGCCGTTAACGGTCTGCCGCAGAGGTCTTCACGGGAAGTCAGCCTTTCATTAAGCTACAACGTGATGCTACTGTCCTTGGGGCGCTTCACAGCGGAGGTCATTCCAAAGCCGAAAGTTACCCGGACTTCCCCCATAAGGCGGCGATCTGGAAACTCTTTAAACAATGCTGGGATTCTGATCCTACCAAACGCCCCGTCATGTCCCAGGTGATTGAAATGGTACGCTCTATCAGCATCGATGGGACTCTTGCTGGCGTACTGAGGTGTTCTGTTGCAGCTGCCATAATCTGACTCCTCTGTCGCCGAGGGCAAGGGGAACCGAACTCTTGATCGAACGAGCACTCTATTCAGTCTTCCTGTAATTGAGTCGAAACACCTTATCCGAGGGAAATAAACTTTTCCAAAATCAAAGTAAACGATTCAGATAGCATTTAAGGACGAGAAGTAGGACCCAGAAACTAAATAACCTAACACGATCTTGGGGTAACATTCAATCTAAGTGGATCACGACGAAGGGACGACAGCTTCCGCCTCTTCCTCATGGTTCATAACCTCCATCAATTCAGTTTGCTGATCGACGTTGAGGGAAGTTGTGACAGCTTGATAGAGTACAGGATTGGAGGTTTGAAGGCCTATAGAATAGCGAGCGTCAGAATAAAGCAGGGAAAATCAGTATCGCGAGGAACATACCAGTCAGAGTCTGCTTGAAATATGAGTAAGGATCGACTTCGTCGATCGCCGTCTCGACCGAGAAATCTTCAGGAACGGTCTCCTCTGACTCGTCACTGCCTGATTCTGAAGGCTGGTATTCTCCATCTTCGTCGTCGTCCGCAGCGATGGCTCCCTCGGCGCCTTGAGTCAACTTGGCGATTCGTTTAGCCTGCTTCGCTCGCAGACGGGCGTGCTGGAAACGGTCCACTCAGCATCACGTCGAATCATCATAGCAATGAATACATACCTCTTCAGCCAACATATCAAGATATGCAGTCTCTTCATCAAACACGTCTCCATCCTCGTCATCTATCCCGAGAATCAATCAGTCTACCAGAGACGTACAAGCGAAAAGCATAGCTTACCAGCCGGGGGCCCAACTACCAAGTCTTCCTCCATGTCCTCCTCAGAAGAATCATCTTCGTATTCCTCCAGAAGGGCAGCACGACCTGCAAGGCGACAATGAGCCAACGGCGCGTAGCACATGAACTACAACTTACGATCTTCTGCTTCTGGCAACTCTTTGAAAATAGCCAGCGCTCCAGCAACGAGTGTACTCCAGCCTTCCTTCAGTGCCGGGGGCACAGCATTGGTATCCATCTTCAGCAACTCGCAAAGGGCAAGAATCGACAGTCTCTTGTCGTGAACGCGGGGCAGGCCTTTGGGACTGTTCATAGCGGCGAACCACTTGTCAAAGAATGCCCGAGATCCTCCTTGAGCATGCTCAAGGGCCTGAAGGGTCAAAATGGGGTTGTAGTAGATACAATTGATGATGGTGTCTAACCCCGCGATCTGAAGGTTGGGCGATTCGGATTTGCCCATCCTTGTGACTGTCGCGTTGATGATGGTTGGAACAGCCTATGGCAACGAGTCAATCTGACGGCCAGCCTGTGAACGAACATATATCTTACATCGTTCACTTGACCCTTGAGATTCAGAAGCACCGCCTCGACTAACTTGAAACCGTTGATAGCATCGACGTCTCCGAGATGATCATTGGTCAAGGAAGTGATGAAGATATCGAGGGCCATCCTAATGTACTCGGGATTCTGGACGAAGGCCTCCTTTCCGAACATCAAGAAGTTGCAAAGCGGCGGGAGCATCTCTGTAAAGTAAGGATGACCCAACTCCTCTACGTCAGTGAAGAAACCTTGATTCCAACTTGTGAACCGTACCATCGAGATAGTCGATAGCGGGGCCTTTGAACAAGTCGTAGGTGATCTTGTAAATAGGCCACATGTTGGGAACAATCTTTCGAGAGCGGAAGGTCAAGTTATCGACGAATTCCCAGGCTTGGTCGTACAACTCTGCCAGGCGAACGCTCGGTCAGCCCTGACCGGGTTTCGACGACACTCCGATAGCTTACCGATGACTTGGCTCTTTAAGGTTGCAGTGACTATCGGGATTATCAGCTCCTGGATCTCGAGGAACCTGGAGTCGACCTCCTCAGTCTCGTCAAAGCATGCTAGAACCTGTGGTGCAGCAAGATTTATCAGACGCTAGGATCATTGCCCAGGTCAGAATTATCACTGCATACCGTCGCAATGGTCTTGGTAATTCCCATAAGTGCCATGGTCTTGTCGTCCGTGTCAAGTTTGCTGGCATCGGTCTCCAAGTCACCAGCCTCCGCTTCAGCATCGGCCTTGGCAGCTTGCTCTTCCAAAACGCGATTGTAGCTCTCGCACTAAGAACATCCGCCCGTTGGCCTTTTGTCAACGGTTGAGCAGGAAGGGTAATAAGGAACGCACGAGTCGGGCAACGAGTTGAGGAGCAACGGGTAACAATTCATCCTTAAACTCTTCAATGAACGTCTCCATGCAATTGGACAAAGCGTCCAGGTCGGTCTCGTCGGTGAGCTTGAAGAGGTCTGCAGTTCCGCCAAGCGTCAGATATAAGAGACAATTATTACTACTAGAACAGGTATCATACCTTGCATTATTTGCGAAAGATTAGGAAGAAGAGCTTGACGGACTACGCAGGGCAAAGCAAGAACGATCAGATCCCTGCGACATAACTTGGCGAGGCTTGAAAACGCTCACCATCCGAGTCGTGTACAATGGTGCCCAATGCAAGCGCCGCTTGTACTCGAACGGGAAGGTCGCGGTCGTTCAGGGCAGCTACTAAGGCTCGGAAAGTTGCTTCGTGGTTCTATAGACAGAAACAGTATGGCTGGTGAGCAGCTCGGCCCCGCTGATGGCAACCAAAGAGAGCATTCCACCTTTGGATCCTTCCATTCAAAGTTCCAAGCAGAGAGGCGTTCAACAACTTGACAAGCCTGCCAACGGAAAACAACCAATGTCAGTTCCTTTTACGCGCAGGGAGGTCGGGAAACAAGACGAACGATCTCCCTCATAAATCCGATATTCGACGAGAATTCCGGAAGGACATAGGTCACGACGAACGTCTCCATGGCCGGCTTGACCTCGTCGTTCTTCATGATAACCTCGGCAAGAGCGATGACGATTTGCAAGGCCGCGAATTTATCCTCGGCCGCCGCGGGTGCTTGTCCAGTTCCCTTCAAAGCTTGGTTGACCAACTCCAAGATGCCCATGAACGCCGTCTTGGTCCTGGTGGTGGCCAGGGTGTGGACGAATCCGACGGCAGCGGCACGTGGGGAACCGTAATCCTCGAAGTCTTCACTGGATTCGCGAACGTATTGGACGGGATCGTGTTCGTAGAGTTCCGCCTTGCCGTGGTCGAAGCGGAGTTGAGGGAATACGAGGCGGGAGACGAGGGTTTGGGCGTGAGGCTTGAGCATCTCCCATGTGGTCTTGGGCTTGACGCTGGAAAATGAATCCCAGAGGAGCGGCGTGAGCAGGAGGATATCCCTCGCAGGGACTTCTCAGACCCACCAGAAACCGAAGAAGTTGAACACCAAGTTCAAGCACTTGTCGCTCATCCAGACTTGATTCTCAATGAACAGCTCAATTTGTTTGAGGTAGACACCGAAGATCTCTGGGGCGAAGGTCGTGACGAAGTTCTTGGCGAAGTCTCCATACTGCTTCTTCATCGGCTTGGGGATGTGCGTCGGGCTGCCATACCTGTTGCGCCAATGTACAAAATCGCCTGAAGTCAGGCTCGGATTTCCTCTAGAAATTGCGTATAGGCACAAACCGTTCGAATAGCCTGTTTAGAGTGCGGTAGGACCACTTCTTGGCCTTCCACCAGGCGTGCTTCTCCCAATCGGACTTGTCTCCTGGAAGGGCGACGCCAGCTGGGAGCTGCTGATTGATAGTTTGGAAGAGAAGGGTGCCCCAAGGAACGATGCTTTCTGACGTCTGTTGGTGCTTTGAGATGCCCGAATAGATGGACGTGACGTAGGTCTTGATGATGACGTGAAGGAACTCGGCGCCCTCTAAGGGAGAGATTGGTGGATTGGCAGACGTGAACTTTTGTCCGAGGGTGACGAGAGTCGGGAACGTCCGTTCAATGATTTGAAGGAAGACCTTTTCTTTGCTAGGAGTTTTGTACCTGTTATGGCGAAGGAAGAATCGTCGCGAGACGGTTAGCGAAACCGGACGCGCCCAAGGTGGGGAGACCACACGAACTTGTAAACCTTGGTAATCTCGAGAATGATCAACAATCCACCATAAACAGCCGCTAGATCCTCGCTGGTCAGGAGACTCGCAACTGTGGGCAACAGTTCAGGCCATTGATCCGGGAAGTCCTCGTTGATGATTGCTTTGACGATTGCAGCGAATTGGACGCGGATTGACCGGGAAGGGGCCGCGATAAGAAGAGGAACGATTCCTTGCTTTATGGCTACACGGTCTGAAGGTGGTATAGGCGTAGAGGAATCTTTGCCGTAGCCATTTACGACGCGGTTCTTGAGCCAAACGACCATTGCCTGTCGCGTCGTCCTGTGATTAGACAAGGGGCATTAAGAATACGCGTTAAAGACTGTTGAAAATGCAAAATTCCGCCACTAACAGGTCTACATTATTGTTGGCAATGATCTGCAAAAGCGCAGAGATCATGCCTTCTTGTTGACCGACCTGAGGGGTCGTGTTCGATGGGCTCAGTCCACATTCCAACGCGCCAGAGGTCGTTCAACGCACATTTTTTATCTCGACCTCGGCAGCTTTTCGCGCGGTGGTGTCGGCACTAAAGGTGGTTGCAAAGAGATTTGTTAGGACCTGGGCGTCCATTGGTTATCTACAGGTAAGACAAGCGCGATAAGTTTGGATGACTTGGGACGAGCGCGTCGAGGTTAGGGGAAGAGGGAGGTTTGACCTTGCAAATGCTCGTTCTATATCGCGTCAAAGGTCGTAAAACTTGTGTAATGGGCGTGAGTCAACGACTCTTTCTCTTTGATGGCAAGACGCAGACGGCAAGGACGTGAAGAGCAGCAAGGCGTGAAGAGTGAAGGAGAGAAGGACCGGCACGCGTTCAAGTTTACGTTTGTTTACGCGACATTGTTTTGAAGGGTTCTACCCGTTGCACTGCGACTCCGACCTCGACCACGACCAAGCCCGTCGACGCGTTGAGCACGAGACCATGCGCGATGTTGTAATTTCTGGTGATGGTGGATGAGATGCGCGATTGCAAGGTTCTTGCTCGTTCCACGGCTCCCAAGGTTCATCTCGGATTAGGTTCATCCGGCTATGAGCTCAGTCCCCCACAACCTTCCCGCAACCCGAGGTGAGCTCGGACTTGCCTGACGTTACTCGCGGAGCACGGCATTTAGTATTCCTAAATCCGCGCGGAATGCACTCGAACGACTGGCAAGATGGAAAAGCATTTGCCCGACCTAGGTTGTGGTTTGCGCGTTCCAGAAACCAGCAGCAGCGCCGAGATGAGTCTGGCGCCGATGAGCAAGGTGAACAAATGCACTTATACTCATTTTCCCCGCAAAAAGAACCGTGTGGAAAGGGAGGGCACGATCTGGATCTTTCGACAGCTTTCCAGCACGTGCTACCGTGTGAGTTATTTGTGGCGTCGAACGATTTGGAATGCGATGGAATTTGCTGGATGCGTCATTATTGCAGTTATAAGTACGACCTCAGACGCAACCCTTCTCTCTCCGTCAACCATCAGTTTTCCGTTCCCCCTCTCATCCTCATCCATCCTCATCCTCTTTATCCCATCCTCTTAATTCGCACATCCCAAAATGACCAAAGCTATCGGAATCGATCTTGGCACCACCTACTCCTGCGTCGGTGTATGGCAGAATGATCGTGTAGAAATCATCGCCAACGATCGTAAGTCATTTCCGCGGTTCACCTTGAAATTTTAATCGACTTGTGTACTGACCATTCGCTTTCTATTGCAGAGGGTAACCGAACAACTCCTTCCTATGTCTCCTTCTCCGACAACGAGCGTCTCATTGGTGACGCCGCTAAGAATCAAGTCGCCATGAACCCCCATAACACGTAAGTTTGACCTCGTCCTTTAAGCTGGTTTATTAATTCATGGTGCTAACATCCGCTTCTCCTCTACAGTGTCTTCGACGCGAAGCGCCTCATCGGACGTAAATTCTCTGATGCCGAAGTTCAGGCAGACATCAAGCACTTCTCCTTCAAGGTTGTCTCGAAGGCTGACAAGCCTATGATCGAAGTCGAATACCGTGGCGAGACCAAGACCTTCTCTCCAGAAGAAATCTCCTCCATGGTCCTCACCAAGATGAAGGAAACCGCCGAATCCTACCTCGGTGGCACCGTCAAGGACGCTGTCGTCACTGTCCCCGCCTACTTCAACGA
>WSUI01000064.1:32432-44135 GCA_019633595.1 Tulasnella sp. UAMH 9824
ATGAAGGAAACCGCCGAATCCTACCTCGGTGGCACCGTCAAGGACGCTGTCGTCACTGTCCCCGCCTACTTCAACGACTCTCAGCGTCAGGCCACCAAGGATGCCGGTACCATCGCTGGTCTCAATGTCCTCCGTATCATCAACGAACCCACCGCCGCTGCTATCGCCTACGGTCTCGACAAACAGGCCACCGGCGAGCGCAACGTCCTCATCTTCGATCTTGGTGGAGGAACATTCGATGTCTCCCTCTTGACCATCGACGACGGTATCTTCGAAGTCAAGGCCACAGCTGGTGACACCCATCTTGGTGGTGAGGACTTCGACAACCGTCTCGTCAACCACTTCGTCCAGGAGTTCAAGCGCAAGTTTAAGAAGGACTTGTCCTCGAACGCCCGTGCCCTCCGTCGTCTGAGAACCGCTTGCGAGCGTGCAAAGCGTACCCTCTCCTCAGCTGCCCAGACCTCCATCGAAATCGACTCTCTGTACGAGGGCATCGACTTCTACACCTCCATCACCCGTGCCCGTTTCGAGGAACTCTGCCAGGACCTCTTCCGCTCGACTCTCGACCCCGTCGAGAAGGTCCTTCGCGACTCCAAGATCGACAAGTCTGCCGTCAACGATATCGTCCTCGTCGGTGGTTCCACTCGTATTCCTCGTATCATCAAACTCGTCTCCGACTTCTTCAACGGCAAGGAGCCCAACAAGTCTATCAACCCCGATGAGGCCGTCGCGTACGGTGCTGCCGTCCAGGCCGCTATCTTGACCGGTGACACTTCCGAGAAGACCTCTCAGGTGCTTCTCCTCGACGTCTCTCCTTTGTCTCTTGGTATCGAGACCGCCGGTGGTGTCTTCACTCCCCTCATTAAGCGTAACACCACCGTCCCCACCAAGAAGGCCGAGATCTTCTCCACCTACGCCGACAACCAGCCCGGTGTGCTCATCCAGGTCTACGAGGGTGAACGTGCCCGCACCAAAGACAACAACCTCCTCGGCAAGTTCGATCTCACCGGCATCCCACCAGCACCCCGTGGTGTTCCTCAGATCGAAGTCACCTTCGACGTCGACGCCAACGGTATCCTCAATGTCTCCGCCGCCGACAAGACCACCGGCAAGTCCAACCGCATCACCATCACCAACGACAAGGGCCGTCTGTCCAAGGAGGAAATCGAGCGCATGGTCAACGAAGCCGAGAAGTACAAGGCCGAGGACGAGGCCGCCGCCGCCCGCATTTCCGCCAAGAACGGTCTCGAGTCGTACGCTTACAACCTCCGCAACACCATAAACGACGCCAACCTCAAGGACAAGTTCCCCGCCGGTGACAAGGAGACCTTGGAGAATGCCGTCAACGAGACCATCTCGTGGCTCGATGCCTCGCAGGAGGCTGCCAAGGAGGAGTACGAGAGCAAGCAGAAGGAGCTCGAGGGCGTCGCCAACCCGATCATGACCAAGCTTTACGGCGCTGGTGGTGCTCCTCCTGGTGCTGGTGGCTTCCCTGGTGGTCCCGGCGGTGCTGCTCCTGGTGGCTTCCCTGGCGCTGGTGCCGGTCACGACGACGGCCCAAGCGTCGAGGAGGTCGACTAAGTTGCTGGTTGATGTTGCCATTCGCTATCGGACACTTGTATTCTCGTTCTTTTCTTGCATTAGTGTCTCATTCTTTTTTTTACTCTCCTGCATGTATCTCCAAGCGTTATTCCCCCGCATTACTCTCATTGTAATTAGTTGAAAAGCAAACATGGTGGATAGACATCGTTTTATCTCGTCTCTTTCGAGCGTGGTGTTCTTTTGACCAAAAATGCGTGTACCGGTAAACGTGAAGGATATCTACTCGAAGACAAACTCTGAGGACAATTGAGTCATTCTGGTCGGTATTTTCCTTCGCCGAAGCTCTTGGAGGTGGATGTCCGAGCCAATGTTGATCCAGAACGGGCAAGAGTGTGGCGGCAGCCTGACAAGTCCAATGCAGGTTCGTCTGGTTGGGTGATATTCCAAAGTTTTAAAGAAAGGTTTGTCGGCTGGCATGGATTGTGCCTTCACAACAGACACTTCTGTCGAGCGGCTAGTTACAGGCCATGTAATAGTCTACATGTTCAACAAATCAGACCGAACAGATGCCCAGGTTGAGTTAAACTACGATCGGCGTTCTCTATGTCCACGACGAAGCGCGTCGCATCACCAAAGTCCATGAATTCCAATGCTGCTGGGGCCGACGCCAAGGCTACCGGTATTTAAAGCGTTCACGTCTCAATGGGTTCGACTGCTTGTCTGGAAGGATTGTTCGATCGTTGCAATTATTTGATTGATTTCGGTATGGCTTGTATTAAGGGGAGAATTGTATAAGGGTCTTGGTGGCTTGCTTCTGACCCCCTTCTTGGCAGATCATCTGGGAGCAAGGTGCAAGTGATTGTATAAGTACGACCTCAAATGCAACCCTCCTCTCTTCGTCAATAATCAGGTTTCCATTCCATCTCTCATCCTCATCCATCCTCATCCTCTTTATTCCATCCTCTAATTCGCACATCCCAAAATGACCAAAGCCATCGGAATCGATCTTGGTACCACCTTCTCCTGCGTCGGTGTATGGCAGAACGATCGTGTAGAAATCATTGCCAACGATCGTAAGCTTCATTTCTGCGGCTCATCTTGAATTTTAATTGATTTGTGTGCTGACTATTCATTTTTGTTTTTCTCGCAGAGGGTAACCGAATTACTCCTTCCTACGTCTCCTTCGACGACAGCGAGCGTCTCATCGGTGACGCCGCCAAAAATCAGGTCGTCATAAACCCCCGTAACACGTAGGTTGACCTCTTCCTTAGACTGTTTTAATGGAGAATGGTTCTAATATTCGCTTCTCCTTTACAGTGTCTTCAATGCAAAGCGACTCTTTGGACGTGGGTTCAGTGACCCCGATACCCAAACAGATATCAAGCACTTCTCCTTCAAGGTTGTCTCGAAGGCTGACAAGCCCATGATCGAAGTCGAATATCGTGGCGAGACCAAAACCTTCTCTCCGATAGAAATCTCCATGGTCCTCGGCAAAATGAAGGAAACCGCCGAATCCTACCTCGGTGGCACCGTCAAGGACGCTGTCGTCACTGTCCCCGCCTACTTCAACGACTCTCAGCGTCAGGCCACTAAGGATGCGGCTACCATCGCAGGTCTCAACGTCCTTCGTATCGTCAGCGAGCCCAACGCCGCTGCCATTGCCTACGGGCTCCAAAACCAGGTCACCGGCGAGCGCAATGTTTTCATCTTCGATCTTGGTGGAGGAAATTGCGATGTCTCGCTGTTGACCATCGACGACTGTGTCTTCGAAGTCAAGGCCATCGCTGGCGACACCCATCTCGGTGGTGAGGACTTCGACAATCGTCTCGTCGATCACTTCGTCCAGGAGTTCAAGCGCAAGTTCAAGAGGGACCTCTTCTCGGACACCCGTGCTCTCCGTCGTCTGAGAACCGCTTGCGAGCGTGCAAAGCGTACTCTCTCTTCGGCTACTCAGGCCTCCATCGAAATCGACTCGCTATGCGAGGGCATCGATTTCTACACCTCCATCACCCGTGCCCGTTTCGAGGAACTCTGCCAGGACCTCTTCCTCTCAATTTTCGGTCCCGTCGAGAAGGTCCTTCGTGACTCCAAGATCGAAAAGTCTGCCGTCGACGATATCGTCCTCGTCGGTGGTTCCACCCGTATTCCTCGTATCATCGAACTCCTATCCGACTTCTTCGGCGGCAAGGAACCCAGCCGGTCTATCAACCCCGATGAGGCTGTCGCCTACGGTGCTGCTGTCCTAGCTGCCATTTGGGCCGGTGACACCTCTGAGAAGACCTCTCAGGTGCTTCTCCTCGATGTCGCTCCTTTGTCCCTCGGTATCGAGACCCCGGGTGGTGTCTTCACTCCTCTCATTAAGCGTAATACCACCGTCCCCACCAAGAAGGCCGAGATCTTCTCCACCTCCATCGACAACCAGCCTGGTGTGCGTATCCAGGTCTACGAAGGTGAACGTGCCCGCACCAAGGACAACAACTTCCTCGGCGTGTTCGACCTCACTAATATACCACCAGCACCTCGCGGTGTTCCTCAGATCGAAGTCACCTTCGACGTCGACGCCAACGGTATCCTCAACGTCTCCGCCGTCGACAAAACCACCGGCAAGTCCAACCGCATTACCGCCACCAACGACAAGGGTCGTCTCTCTAAGGAAGAAATCGAGCGCATGATCAACGACGCCAAGAAGTACAAAGCTGAGGACGACGCCGCCGCCGCTCGCACCTCCGCCAAGAACGGTCTCGAGTCTTATGCCTACAACCTCAGTAACTCCCTCAACGACCAGAACCTCTGGGACAAGTGCGCTGCTGGCGACAAGGAGATCTTGGAGAATGCCGTCAACGAGGCCATCTCGTGGCTCGATGCTTCGCAGGACGCTGCCAAGGAGGAGTACGAGAACAAGCAGAAGGAGCTCGAGGGCATTGCCAACCCGATCATGACCAAATTCTACGGCACTGCTGGTGCTCCTTCTGGTGCTGGCGGCTTCCCTGGGGGTCCCGGCGGTGCTGTTCACGGTAGCGTCTCTGGTGCTGGTTGGTGAGGACGATGGCCTGAGCGTCGAGGAGGCTGACTAAGTTGCTGATTGAGGTTGTCGTTCGCTATCGGACACTTGTATTATCGTTCTTTTCTGGCATTGGTGTCTCATTCCCTTTTCTTTCTCGCGGACGTATCTCCGATCGTTATTCCCCGCACAACTCTCATCGTCATTAGTTGGAAAAGCAAGCAAAGTTGATAGATATCGTTTTTCGGTCATTTCTCTCGAGCGTTCATGGCGTGCTTGCTACAGACAGTGCGTGCACCAACAGACGTGAAAGTTATACACAAGAAGACGACTTTGAGGACAATTGAGCCTTCTGGTCGGTCCTTTTCTCTGCAGGGCTCTGTGAAGTGAAAGCCCAGGGCAAAGCTGATCCAAATCAGGCAAGGGTGACCGCGCGACTCGTCCGATACAGGTCCTCCATAGAACGAGTAATATCTAGCCTTACAATCGCCCATTGCACAAAACTTTTTGAAGAGTGGGTTGTCAGCCATCACGGACTGTGCATTAACAACAGACGCTCCTGTGGAGCGGCTGCTTACAGGCCATGTAATAATATACAAGTTCGATAAATGAGACCGAAAGAACGCCCAGGTTAAGTTAAATTACGATCGTCGTTCTCTGGCCAGTGCCAGTCTTATTTTTGCCGGACGCGGCAGAGCAGAAAGTCTGTGCGTTGGCGAAATACCAATCCGTGAAATGCTGTCCTACAATTGCAGAGATCCCTCGTGAGGTCGCCTTCAAGTTCTGGACTGGAGGAGCGTAGGGCACTCTAGCGACAAATTGAGCCACAGTTTCCCCAGGCCTAGAATCCCTCAGATGCTCGTATCTGACAAACGCGAACGAGCTCCCCGCCACCTTCCAGCACCTCCCCAAGATGTACCTCTTGATCGGCCACAGGATGAGAGGGTAAATGAGAGTGAGATACAGGAACCATCTCAGCCACCCTAGTCCGTATAGCCACCATAGCGGACTGCCAGACTGGACTATGACTTTTGTGCCTTTGACGATAACCGTAACTTCCTCCTTCTTAGCGTCTCCGGAGTGACATGGGGCGAGCGAGGACGCAATCTTGCGCTGAACATCCCTGAAGTCCCAACCATATACCGTTCGTAGGAACCGGAACTCCTTCAGCGGACTCCAGTTCGCACAGTACTCTTCCGTCCAGTCGGCGAGTGTTATACTGGGTGGTTCCAGGTCGCTGTCCGAAAAGTCTTCGATCGTGGAAAAGGCGGCATTTTCGAAGCGACGGCGGTCGTTTGGGGAGAGCAGACGGGCGCCGGTTAGATCGGGAGTTTGAGCCGTTATACATGCCCAGGGCGGTAGACCCATGGCTCTCCGTCGTTGGACATCCTCTAGACCTTGCTTTTTCTCGAGAGGAGTCGCACTTCTTCGCCGGAGTGACAAAGATCTTGCTTCGAGATTCGCAGGTGTTTGAGGAGGGTTCGGATCGTAGTCGATTTGACGCCAATATCGGCCTCTTTTAGCTGGTTCTTCGTCGGCTACAACCCATACTGGCGCTCCATACGCATCAGGGGCGAGGAGAGCACTTGACACGTCAACCGTGAAGTGAAAGTCCGTTACAATGGTCGTTGTTTTGGCCCCATCGCTATCTGTTCCTTCTACCTCATGAGTACCCTTGCACACGATGAGGACCGTTGGTCGACCAGAGGCGTGTGTAAGAAGGAACTGCTGAAGCGCTTGCGCTAAGGGCGGATGAAACGAGTCAGCGGCCTGGATCATTTTATGTTAACAGGTAGTCACCAACGTACGATCTTGGTTCAGTATTTTATCATTGCTTTTCACGTCTTTCCTTGTGCTGGTGATCCAGGAGTTATACGGTGATCCATTGGTTGTCGACAGCGGGTCGTACGATGTGACAGGGTTTGGTGGAGGGCCCGAGGCTGCTGGTTGTGGTGGGTATGAAGGTGGAGGGCCGGCTGCTTGTAGAGGGGAGCTGTCCATGATTTGAAGGACGGTACGCTTAAGGAGGGAATGATGAGGTCGGTTGAAGCAGGAAACCGCCCGGTTCATATAGCCGCTTACGTAATGAGGCAGGGGCTGTGAAATATCGAAGAGCCGAGCGAGGCACGATTCAAAAGGCCACATGCAATCGAGGAGCGCACGTTTTGCGAGTCACCAGTCCCCTGTGCAAATGCTCATCGCCACCATAACAGGTCCAAGGCCTTTAACGCTACCCTGGTGTTACGCTGAGTGAAATGAGCAGTGGGCTTGATCCTACCTTGGGTCGTTATTCACTCCTACCAGGCAGAAGGCGTGCCGCGAGACACCAACTGCGCCTCCAGACGTCGACCGCGATGCAACATCCTCAATAGGAGGTTACTGCGATGATCAAGCGACCAGATAAGAAAAAAGTCTATGGGGTTGGGCGATGGAGCGTAACCAGGTTCCAATTGCCGAACAAACAGACGAATCGCCATCCTAGCTTTACCACGCCATCCTGTTTAGCAAATATTCTCAGCCACCGGCGCTCTAGTTCATAAGCTTAAGGCAATCTAACAGCCAAATATCTAATCAGCCCCGCGATACTCCCCTCGAAGGCCCTTCCGATCCAAATGATATCGACACGGAATATGCTGAAAGTTATCACAACATCTGCCTCAGGCCTTCACTCCGGCCGTGTCTACACTCATCCCGTCACCTATGCCGTATGTCTCTTTAATCGGGCTCCGGTTCTCCAAATCTGCTGATTTTGAATCAGCTCCAAACAGTGTCGTCAACCAACATGGATGTATTAAACAATAGACGCGCGTTTGGACGAGCGGCTAGCTACAAGACACAGAGCACCACATCAACAAATGCGCCTGAGTAACGTCAAATTTAGATTAAACTACAATCGGATTTCTCTTGCCTGACTTGTTTCCTATGATGGCCGCGGAAGAAAAGGCCTGTCCGTTGGCTGAATACCAATCTGCGAAACGCTGTCCTACAATTTTAGAGATCCCTCGCGAGGTTACCTTCAAGTCGTTTGCCGGAGGGGTTTGAGACACTCTTGCAACATACTGAGCCACAGTTTCTCCGGGTTTCGAATCCGCCAGATGGTCATATCTGAGGAACGCGAACGAGCTTCCGGCCACCTTCCAGCACCTCCCCAACAGGTACCTCTTAATCGGCCACATGATGAGAGGGTAAATGCGAGTAACATATAAGAACCACCTAAAGATTCCGAGCCCGTATAGCCACCATAGCGGATTGTTGGGTCTGACTATGATCTTCGTACCCTTGACGATCATTGTCGCCGTCTCTTTCTTGTCATTCCCCGAGTGACAGGAACTGAGCGATGATGTAACATGACGCTGAATTTCGCTCAAATTCCAGCCGTATACCGTCCGTATGAACCGGAACTCCTTTAGCGGGCTCCGACTGGCACAATATTCCTCTGCCCAGTCCGCGAGCGCTTTGCTGGGTGGCGCCAGGTTACCATCGGAAAAGTCTTGATTCGCACAAACGGCGGCGTTTTCGAAGCGAAGGCGGTCGCCCGAGAAGAGCAAACGAGCACCAGTTGGATCGGGCGTTTGGGCCGATATACATGCCCACGGTGGCAATGCCAAAACCTTCCGACGCTGAGCGTTTTCGAGCCCTAGCTGTCTCTCGAGCCGAGTTGCTTCTCTTCGCTGGAGTAGCGAAGGTCCTGCTTCGAGGTTGGCAGGGGTTTGAGCGGGGTTTGGATCGTAGTCGACTTGGCGCCAATATCTTCCCCGCTTAGCGGGCTCTTTGTCGGCTACTACCCATACTGGTGATCCGTATGTATCGGCAGGGAGAAGAGCACTGGACACGTCGACTGTGAAGTGAAAGTCTGTGACAATTCTGGCTGTTTTATTCCCGTCGCTATCGGTCCCTTGATCTTCTTCATGAGTACCCTTGCACTCGATGAGGACCGTAGGGCGCCCAGAGGCGTGCGTGAGGAGGAACTGTTGGAGGGCATACGCTGCGCGATGAAGGATGAAGTTAGGACGTCGATCCCATATGTTGACTGCTAGCTAAGAACATACGATCTTGGTTGATTTCCCTGTCATGGCTTTTCACGTTTAACCTCCTGTTTGTTATCCAAGAGGTGTAAGGCGATATGTTGGGGGTTGACGTAGGGGCATTTGGGGCAACTGCATCTGCTACAGTCCCCGAGGTTTCTGCTTTTGGAGGATATGAAGTAGGGGGGTCGGCTCGGGCAGAGCTGGACATAATCGAGATGAAGGGGAGGTAGGCTGAACGAAACTAGCAGCCATGATGATCGGTCGCATATAGGCTCACGTCCATGAGGCAGGGCCAAGCAGATATCGATCGCAGATCGGAGTGTGCGAAATTCAAGGATAGCATGCAACGAGCGCACATTTCGCGAGCCACTATCCCAGCTTAGTTCATGTCGGACAAGTCATCATCGCAGCACTGCTTCCTACTGCTCTAGAGACCGGGTGTGCAGCCAACATACCCAAGTTAGGCCATGGAAATGAGGTGTCTTAAGACTTCGAGAGGCGATACAGGGTATTTGGATGGTGGACCCGAAAGGTGCAATTGGCTTGTCACTATTCTAGGTCATCCCTACCTGGTGTGCTGCGTACAACGAGGCATCCTCAATAACGGGAACAATATGACACCTAAATAAGAGGTTTATGTAATGATCGAAAGGCGTTAGCGCGGGAGGAGAAAAGTCATAGCGCTTGGGGCCCGGGGTCACGCTCAGTCTCACTGAACAAACAAAACAGATCGCCTCCGTCAGGTCTTACCACGCCGCGCCGTTCAGACAGTCAAACGTTCTCCATCTCACAACGCCCCTTGAGCATACCATTTCGAAGGATTTCAACAGTCAAATGCCTAATGACCTCTGCAACACCCATTTCAGAATCTGGGCCCGTCGATCCGGAACATGGTGAGAGCTGCTTCAAAAATTCTCCTCACTTTGGCTGTGCCGAGTAAAATCGTGCCGTGTGGGTCATTTGTCCTGTCAACGAGCTTACAGACCTTCTCAAACCTACGGAGCTCAAGATTAGTAACGACTCGTGGCGGCGTAGGCACAGTGCACGCATAAAAGCGATCGGTGGCGGTGATGGCGAGACCGCTAGCTCTGGCGCTCTCGTGCATTGGTGGCTGCGCATCCCATCGGCCATTCTGCAGACTTCTCAGTGGAGCTTGTGTCGGAAAAATCTGCCGGCAAGGTGAGACCAAGGGGCCACTGTCGCTCTGACTTGTGTCACTCGTTCGTATGATGATTCCAGGGCACGATGCAGAGACGCCGGATGATCTTTGCCGCATTGGAAGAGGAATTCAAGGCTGGCTTTCACGCGCTCTCGCCCAACACCAGAACCCCTTCAGAGGTTGCTGCGTCCGCCGCAGCTTCATGGCAGTGCCGAAGACTTTTGGAAGGGCAGGCCAGATGAAAACTGTTGTCATTCTCTTGTACGTCAAATTCTCTGCTTATGGATTTGACAGAACATGCCAAGAGAACAACGAGCCCCACAAAACTTCTGGTAGGTCCAAGGCCTATAATACTACTCTGGTGTTACACCGAGTGAAAGGAGAAGTGGGCTTGATCCTATCTTGGGTTGTTATTAACTTCCGACCAGGCAGAAGGCCTGCCGCAAGGCACCAACCGCACTTTCCAGTCGACGAGCACGATGCAACATCCTTAATAGGAGGTTACTGGGATGATCAAGCGAGCAGACAACAGAAAAATCAATGGGGTTGGGCGATGGAGCGTACCCAGGTTCCGATTGCCGAACAAACAGACGAATCGCGATCCTAGCTTTAGGACGCCATTCCGTTCAAACAGCACATTCTCAGTCACCGGCATTCCTCAGGTTCATAACTTCAGGGCAATCTAACCGCCAAGCATCTAATGGGCTCAGCAATACTCCCCTCGAAGGCCGTTCGATCGAAATATCGATTCGGCATATGCTGACAGTTATCACAACATTCGTCCTAGGCCTTCTTCTTCACTCTGGCTGTGTCTATACCCATCCCGTCACCTACTTTCTGATCGGCCTCTGGTCCTCCAAATCTGCTTATTTTGAATCAGCTCTAAACAGTGTTGTCAGCCAACATGAATGTATTAAACAATAGACGCGCGCTTGAGCGAGCGGCTAGATACAAGACACAAAACACCACATCAACAACCGGGCCTGAATGAGGCCGAAGTAAGATCAAACAACAATTGGATTTCTCTTGCCTGACTTGTTTCTTGCGGAAGCCGCAGAAGAGAAAGCCTGCCCGTTGGCTGAATACCAATCCGCGAAACGCTGTCCTACAATTTTAGAGACCCCTCGCGAGGTTACCTTCAAGTCGTTTGCCGGAGGAGCTTGAGACACTCTGGCAACATACTGAGCCACAGTTTCCCCGGGCTTCGAATCCGCCAGATGCTCATATCTGACGAACGCGAACGAGCTTCCGGCCACCTTCCAGCACCTCCCTAAGATGTACCTCTTAATCGGCCACATGATGAGAGGGTAAATGAGAGTAATATACAAGAACCACCTAAAGATTCCGAACCCGTATAGCCACCATAGCGGATTGTTGGGTCTGACTATGACCTTCGTGCCTTTGATGATCACTGTCGCCGTCTCTTTCGGGCTGCTTCCCCCATGACATGAACGAAGCGATGATGCAACTTGACGTTGAACTTCGGTCAAGTCCCAGCCGTATACCGTTCGTATGAACCTGAACTCCTTTAGCGGGCTCCAGCTGGCACAGTATTCCTCTGCCCAGTCCGCGAGCGTTATGGTGGGTGGCGCCAGGTCACCATCGGAAAAGTCTTGAGTCGCGCAGACGGCGGTGTTTTCGAAGCGAAGGCGGTCGCCTGGGAAGAGCAAACGAACACCAGTTGAATCTGGCGTTTGGGCCGATATACATGCCCATGGCGGCAATGCCAAAGTCTTCCGGCGCTGAGCGTCTTCGAGTCCTTGCAGTCTCTCGAGCGGAGTTGCTTCTCTTCGCTGGAGTAGCGAAGGTCCTGCTTCGAGGTTGGCAGGGGTTTGAGCGGGGTTTGGATCGTAGTCGACCTGGCGCCAATATCGTCCCCGCTTAGCTGGCTCCTCGTCGGCTACTACCCATACTGGTGATCCGTATGTATCGGCAGGGAGAAGAGCACTGGACACGTCGACTGTGAAGTGAAA